>OY740773.1:94235285-94425029 GCA_963513935.1 Aphrophora alni | reverse complement strand
TTACAGAGACTATTATTTTTCTGAGGATCGTTTTTAATATACTTACAAATATAAATCTGAAATGTTATATTTTTGTGGAAGTATTTTGACTCTTTTAAAATTAAAACCTAAATATAGCAAACGAAAAACTTAAATCACTAAATTAAATAAAACACAAAATTTCTACAACAACCACTGTGTTGTAAGGAGACGTTTCAATGACTAATTCATAATCTTCAGTTATTATATGTACCAAAAAAACTTTACATGTTTACTCATTTTAAGTGTATAAAAACTCATAATTTAAATATACTAGACGACCGTCTTGGTGGCCCTGGTTAACTTGAAACTATTAACTTGAGTGAAGCTTAATGCATTATTTATATATTGATGAAAAGCAGATGAAGGTATACTGCATCACCAGAGTGATAATAAGTATGTAAATAAAACATAATAAAAAATCCTTTAAAGTCTCGGCTTTTGAATAAGTCTCTTTCCGTCGTTGAAATGTTTAAATCTTTAGTCAGTACGAAGTTAATTTGATAGAGTCAAACTTAAAAATAATTCTCACTGCGTTCAATTGATTCAAAAACTGAAACGAAATTTCGTTTTGTAGACGTTTCAGAACAGTCGCAATGCGATCTTAAAACTACTAAAACGTAAAATTTGTGTAATGCTTGGTTGTAAAACAATCAAACCCCGTTATTAGTTTATTTTTAAGAAAACATATTGCGTTGATTAAAAAAAATTCAAATTCATTTCAATGTCGTGAATGCGACACTCTAACAGCGTCTCTAAAAACGAATAGACAAATGTGTTTATTGTTTTAGTGTCTTAATTTCCTATTATATTATTTTATTATCTCCGAGATTCTTGGTAAGGTGTTATCCTTTTTACCTCTCCTGATCGTTTTTGGAAAATATTTAATTGTTTTTTTTCCGATTGTTGTAGGGTGCGTTTACTGCCCAATAATAAATTTTATTATTTTTTTTATTGTTGTCTATTAAGTTTCATCACTGAAACTCGTTCCAGGGGCCTTTTAGAGCCCTGTAATATTTATTTATTAAAATTGTACAATATAACCTGTAAACTTGTCATTGTTTACGGCAAACATCAGCTACACTACTCGTCAAAGGAGGAAGAAACATGAGTTAACTTGAACGTCATGGGATGGAAAAGTTCAAATGTTACAGAAGGCTACATTAGTGTCCATAACTAATAAAATAGAAATACCCACAAGATTTTATACCAGACTTCCATATTGTTAATACAAGGATAGGGCGAACTTCCCGCCTTTCAAGTACAACAATAACATCATAACAGTACCTCTTCAGATCACAGCTTGTTTCAACACCGGGAACTGTTTTCGAAACTGTGTAAAGTGATTATTGCTAACTATTGCTATTATTATTAACTATTGCTATCAATAATTATGTACAAAAGTAGGGCTATAGCCACATTAGGATTTGTTAATTAAAGCCGTTAGGCCTAATTTTATCAATTCAATAAAATTGTTGAAATTATACTGTGTACTTATTTAACTAAACTGTTGGTAGTGGAAAAATTTACAGTGTATTTACATAGAAAAGTTCTTAATCACTCTTGAGATAATTTTCACCCTCGGTTCCGCCCCATGTGTCGACATTCTAGAACTCTTGGGGTAATATAGTGCCACTTTCCTCCCTTAATTCAGAAATAACTAATCTCTGATAGAGGATGTGCAGTATTTACGTTTTGCTCTCTCACACAAAACATAAATCTGATGAAACTATCTTGAAATTTGGTATGTATAGTGGTTATAGTATAACAGTTACTGTAAACGTGTTTATATTAGAGACCAAATACAATATTATTATAAGACACGAAATTTACGCTAACGATGTTGAGCAAACCATGAACCAAACCAAGCGTCTTGATCACCTTTTATGAATTAATTTCGATTCTTAAGTTATCACCATGAAAACAAAAAATCGGATAATTTTTGGTAACATATAAAAAATTATGACCCTAACTAAAGGATATTACGATTTAAGAAAATTGGTAAATGTGAAAATGAACTTTGACTGACATCATTAAAACTCATTTTCAATCAAATACTCTTTACGGTTAGAAATACTTAACCAAATCAATTATTAAATATTAAATTAAGTCAATTAAATATTAAATAGTAAATTTAATATTATTAAGTCAATATTAAATTAACTCTATTTTAATATCTTTCAGTATTTTTTCAATAAATGCACCTCACATTCCAGATGAGGTACTCTTCTGTACCAACATATCTCGCGTATTTGATGACATTAAAAAATTACTTTTTCCTCATCTAAAGTTATATTTTTTTGGGAGAAATCGAACAATTTTTTTAGATCGGTATATGAGGATGTTTTGAAATGCTTTTGTACAGTTTCTTTATTTGAGTATTCTATAAACTTTTCGTCCATATATATTTATTATATTAATTCTTATTATTTATTGAAACGGAATATCTTGGCTAAATGAAACTATGTATTCCTCTCATTAGCTTCTAATTCATCTTTAAAAAACGTTTTGCTGCAGTTGAATTCAATATTGTTGAAGTTAGAGAGAATAAAAGTATAATGAACCAGTAAGTTCCAGTAAACGTCCTTATAAGTGAAGAAAGTATAATTTTAGATAGCCTAATAAAACATTTTGAACGTCGTTTTCTAATCATAAAATTTTAATTTGGATGATTTAACATGAATTAGCGACAGAAAAAACCTAAACTGTACAAGGTGTTTTGTCTCAGAGGTTCACCATGGTGAGTAGCTGCATTTACACCAACTTTATCTTCTCTCTCTTGACCAACTTTTGTTCCTTGCCAACCTGACGCCATTAAATTTTTTTTTTAGAATAGTAGATCACTCTAAAGCAAAATATATTTCTATTTGTTTTGTTTTTTGGGTCTTTATTTTATGTTCATTTTTCTTCTTTTTTTATAAGACGATAAAGACGAAAAATATAAAGAGATGATGATCTAGAGACTTTGTTTGCCTTTAAACAACAAGGAGAAATATTGTCATGAGAAAAAGTTCATGTTTAGGAAGCCTTTAAAAGTTTGAAACTTGTGGGTGTTTGCTTTCTGACATCGCCCAGAACTCGTTTTGGTAATTTTTTTCGCTCAGTAAGAAGTTTCGATGTTTGCTCCTAAGATCTGTTTTCATTATGTAAGAATAATGTATCTATACCAGATATGCACCCGTTACATAATCTGAGCTATAAAACTGAAGTAACAGTAATGAAACCATATACGCTAAACACCTGCGGACAAGATCTGTCTTACGTGTTTATCAGATCACAGCATGTTATGAGTAAATTGATCTTCACGACTGGCGATGAGTAAAACCTGAAACTATGTGTTAAATCATGTTCCAAGATATACTTATCGACAATTTTACAATTTTGTTACTCTTTAAACGTTTTTAAAGAATGCTTATGATGATAAAAACACAGTTTTGGGTGGAATTTTATTTGTTGTAAGGGAGCGTTAAAAATATATTAAAACAATATATTAAAAAAAAGATTTTGATGAATGCATTCTTGTAAACAGCTTTGGAGACAAGTATGTATAAATATTTAATCTTTAATCTATTATTAAATTCGGCAAAAAAAGCTATTGAAAATTGAAGTCAATGCTAAACTTTGCTATGAAAGGGAAAAAAATCATGTGTTAATTTTTAAATTCTCACATATACATTGAATAGAGAATGTTAAGTGGTGGGTCAAAAAAATCAAAGTCGAATTTGTTGCTGAAATATCTGATTTGAGAACACATGAGCTGAGAATGTAGTTTTTTGCAACTATGAAAATGGGAAGCATGCAAGAGAAGATGCTGGGATCTACTGGATGAGGGGATGGAGAAGAACTGGGCTTGATAGAGATAATTATGTGAAAGATGAAATTGAAGAAGGCCAGGGCCGAGCATAGTAGTATGTCTGTCGACTATTTACTGCTAACATATATTTAATAATAATAATTTTGTAAAGGCGTTGTTAACCTTATTGGTTTTTCGTCTATAATAAAATAAACACATTAAATGGTAAATGAAGTTGTTAATAAAAACAACTAATTTCTCAAAATCTGCTCTCTCAATTTATTTTTATTTTTGTAAAATGTAAAGAATAATGATCCAAAATTTAAATTATTCTTCAAAAATAATTTTCAAGAAACTTCAAACTCTATCCACAGTCATTAAAAAGATTTCGCTTAGGATTAGTATATATCACAAAGCGAAGGCACTATTTAATTATTTAAAAAAAAATTCTATACCAACCATATATTTTTATTTCGTTTCCAGAAAATTGAATTTAAAAAAATATATTTTTGAGGAAATGGCGACGGATATATTATTTTTGTTTAGCGTTGGTTTTTGTGGGTGAATTGTGTGAGGAAGATAGTGCAATGTTTCTAATTGTTTACTTACTTCCGTATGTGACTAAATGTACCTTCCTATTTATTATATCATTAGTTATGGGCTCTTCAACTAAAGAGACAAAAATAATAATATTAATATAAAATTTAAAAAATAATACTAGTACTGTAATAGCAAATATTTTTATAAAAATCAGTTGTAATATTTTATATACTGAAGCACATACCTTAAAATAGATAGACACTTTATGAAACGATTTGAACCATAAATACTCTATCAAGTTTGTTACATCCTCTGTTTCGTTAAAAATTAATAAAAATGTTTCGATTCGATTATTGCAGAACTTTCTTACACCTATGTAATTTTATGTTTAGTTGACTAATTAAGTTATTTGTTTTGTTTAAATTTTATCTTTGATAACTCGTGGCAAGGCCATTTTACCACCCTGTAATATTTCTTTTTAATTGTTGTTAATTGTATTTATCATAGTTTATATTTGTTAATATGTTATTTTGTTGTTTATGTTTGTTTGTTAACTAGTTTTGTCATTTTTACGTTTTAAGGTGGAGCATTTTCATTAAAATTTTATGAAGGCGGAAAGTTACCGAAATAGTTTTTCGCTTTAAAAACTCAAAAAATCCTGTTTCGCTTTTTATGGCAGCGTACTCCTCCATTTATTTAAATAAATTCAGTAATTCTGTGCTATTATTCACTTTAAAAAATTCTGTTTAAACATTGCCTATAGTTTGTAAAACGAACTAAGATGGTTGGCGGAAGGGTCACCGTCTTCACTTTATAACTTTCACTCACATAACCCTTGATGGCCCGCGTGATTCACCTACTGGGCTCATTTTATTCTAAAATCTATTTTGTTACAGTGTAAGTTAAGGACAAATTACTCTACTGTCGTCAACCTCATTAGTTAAAATTGTTGTATTAGTCAAAGTCCAAACTCATACATTATGTTTTTTATGCATTTATGTTTAGTTAGATAATATTTTTCTGCTTTATGTAATTACTCAATACGATTTTACAATCATATGACAAATATATGTCAACATTCTTTCTTTACTACTCTTTTATACACATTATTTCTCCCTTATGTTTTAACAACGACTTGTTTGGAGTCGTTTTCAATAAAATTTCATGAATATTCACATTCTGTAGGTATTACTTAAAAATTAAGAACCCTTAAGAAAGTTGTTTTTATGTCAACAGGGTTTGCATGGGATGAGTCACTAATTAGGTGGCTTTTCTTGGGCAGGACGTCTATGAGTTTTATACCAGATAATATAAACTATAAAACAAACACAACAGACCTTTAGTGGTCTCTCTTTTAATAAATACAGGCGTGGCAATATCTAGCTGGATCTATAACTTCTTTCATGTAGTCTTGGGTTAGAACCCTCTCTTTCATATTTCCCTTCAGGTCTCTCTTAATCAGCTCATGTTATTTTCCGCCTTTGACGCAATTAGAGTATTCGAAGGCTAACAGTCTTTATTTTATGTTCTTTTTTTTCTTTTTCTTTCTTTTTTTTTTATAAGGCGTTTTGAGCTTCAACAACCACAAGGGGGGAAATATACTCTTTTTTAACATTTAATTGATAGTGTGTATAAAATTCAGGCAATTTGCTCTATTACTCTTCTAAACGTGTTACAACGTTGCTTAAAATTAAACACAACAAATATTCAAAACTGTGTTTTAAAAATAAAATATACTGGTTACCTTTCCTTTTCAAAAGAAGATAACGTAAATTTGTATGTCATACAAGAACCTAATTTTTCACTACGGCTACTATTATGAAAATTCCCATTTTATTTACACAATCAATCCATTTCTTATATTGCCAACTATACAAAAAAAGGAGTATATAGTAAAACATTTAATTGATTTGTGTTTTCTACAACATTTTCTCTAACAAACATGTGAAACATAAATAAATAGGTGCTAATTGTTAGAAATAGTTTTTATTTTACGTCCATTAAAATTGCCGCTAAACAAGCGCTGTAACTCGCTAGATACTAACACTTGTACAAGTGGTCACAAACCGAAGATCATCGAAATAAAATGGCAGTTTAGATTCTCTACACGCGTCTTCAATAAATACAAACCCTTGGTTTCAGTTGGTTATTGCCAATTATCGGAAACTGTCGTTGTTTTATTACTATCAAAGAGGAATGTCGCCATTGCCAGGCTCACACGGTGTCACACAATATACTTTCATAATTGTTTTGACATTTTCCTCGTTTTATTTATGCACATAGAATACGTCAGACTATGAGGCTTCTTATTCTGAATACTAGATAATAACATCCGCTTACTTTGAGTATGCTATTCATGTGGTATATTTTGTCTTAATTTAAGTTAATCGGCGTAGGTAGGTAATAGACACATCTATTGTCCCTAAGAAATTCTTTCCAACAAACTGATTGGTGTATTTTCCATTCCTAAAATTGTTACCAGGGGACTTAAATTTAAGAAAGGCGGAACCAAATGGTAACAATGTTTGAAAATAGAAATAAAAAAAAGACAAAGACAAATTTAGTAATTAACAAGGCTCAAGTTTATTGAACAAAAAAAGAAATTTCGACGTTTCAGATTTTATCATTTACAACTGAGAAAGACATCCTGAGACAAAATTATCATAAACACCTTATGATTAACAATATTATATTTAAAAAAAGATTATACGCCCTTAAAGTGAAATATTATAATTAAAAAAAAATTAATCAATAGAGTCTGAAAATTTATCCCCCCCTTTTTTAGTTTATATATTTTATAGTTACAAAATTTAACAAAGACAATGAGCACAGCTTAACAATTAGCTGGATTATAATTAATCCAAAAAAAAGATAATACGCCCTTAAATGTAAAAATTACAAAAATAAAAAAAAAGATGAAAAGATACTGATATTTATTTCCCCCCTTTTTTTAACTTTATGAAATGATAAGTTTAAAAAAAAAAAAAAAAAGGTTACATAATATTACTTATTTTATAAATTACTTAAATGCTATATTGGCCAATAAATATATATATTTTAGACAAAAGAATTTATTATAAAAGAGAAGTTTATTTTAGAAAAGACATGAAAATTTTGAATATTTAATTTTATTAATTGACGTCAATATTTTAATTTAGAAAATAACCTCTGGGAGGTTGTTAGGACCGAAAGTTTGCATGCAGGCTCCACCCAATAAATATTTTATATATTTTATAATTAATTACACAAGTCTACATCTAAAAGATAGTTTTTTAAGAAAACATATTCGCTGAAATAAATTTAGGCACATATACAATATGAGTTTAATTAGAGTTCTATAAAGTCAGTTTTTGTAATATCACTTTTGTGCACGTGAAACTCTGAAGCTATGTTGGATAAAACGTGTTTTGTTAACAGGACGAAACATGTTCAGATCTTTAACTGTGTTTCTTCTACCAGCATATTAGCTATGGCAAAAAACATGTTTTTTTTAGCGTCTTGTACAAAATCAGACATGTTTTAGCATTAATGTTCATTATTAAAGAAAATATCTGGTTATTTGTCAAAATCAAAGAAAATTGATTGTATAACAGAAATTCGTTAAGATTATAATTAAAAGCTTCTTAGATGACTATAAAGCTATTTATATATATTTCGTTTAGTTTAAAACAAAACTTGTATAAGACTTGCAAAATCTGCAAAAGTTTGTAAAACGAAATTTTCTGTTTTAGAAGAGATTTCTCTAGTTATTTTATATTTGACATGTTCAATAAGATATTCTGATCATTTAATGTTCAACATTAGTTTGCACCTATTTCACATAATTGTTCAAAACTTAAAATGTGCCTGTTCAAGGTTTTGTAAAGTATGTTTTAAGAAATGAAAATTTTTATAATCATTCAGTTTCAAAAAGAACATTGAATATTAAATAAAACATGAAATACATATTTTAAAGAATACATGATAATTAACAAATTATTTTAAAACATTAATAAAATTTATGATATGACAAAATCTGTAAATTTGAAATACCTGGAAAATCCTGTCGCGGAGCACGTGATCTTGTGCCGTGAAAATAATAATTTAATTAACATTATAGACTAAAACGCACAGAAACTGTAGATTAAGCATCGTTGAAGACTGAAGCAGGATTTTGAGAATCAGGAGAGATTATTATATCTAACATAACGATGTTAAAAAAAGTCAGGCATTGTGAGTGACTACCGGTAGACTAGATAACGGGTATTAGATCGGCTCGCTAACCAGCCGTTGTACTCTGTACTTAGATAGAGACGGAAGATAAGAGGCACGGCGAGTGGACTGCCGATAACAAAATGCAGATTTATTTTATGAATGCTACAGCTCTCCCCCCCCGAAAGACGGAGTTGGGGTGGAGTCAGAAAAGAGGCCAGAAGGGCCTCCCGCAAAATTTTGAAAAAGGGCCAGAAGGGCCTCCAAGAAAAGATAGAAGAAAGGGGCCAGAAGGGCCTCCTACAAGCTTCTGAAGAAAGGGGCCAGAAGGGCCTCCTACAAAATTTTGAAATCAGGGGCACCTGATAGAAACAACGCTTCATAATGCTTTTATAATCACCACTCTAGGGTGTAGCCTCCTTCGGCACTTACTTATTAAATTTTGAAATTTCTATAGCGTCTCAGCTCTTCCCACCTATCATTGGGTCAAGCCCCGGACAGAAAGAGCTGAAGGGTGACGCAAAGGTCGACATTGCTGTGCATGAACTGACTTTGTACACTAAGGTACGTGGGGAAAGGGGTGGAGTGGCACCTCGGGACACCAAGAGGAGGTGACCACTCCGGGGACTGGGGAGGGAAAGTGCATAACACTTTAGGCTTACAGGAAAAGGCCGGACTCAGAGGAAGCTCACATGCGGGAGGAGAATCCTCTGAACCGACCATTAAAATATACATATCAAAAATAAATAAAAATAAAACAAAAACTCCTGAAGCCTTTTAGGTCAGATCATGCTCAGCGTCGTTATTTTTTTAAAATTCCTCTTCTCCCATACGAAGAGAAATTTAAACTATTCACGGCTCTTAACAATTTCCGTGAGAAAAAGAATTTTGAAGGGTCTAAACAAATAATCCATTTTAAAAATAAACAAATAAGCAGTATGAAACGTTGGGGAGTCAAAATTGTTTTACTGCACAAGGCAGGGCATGTAATGTTTGACTTAAGGTCTTATGTATGTAACTGTAATCATGTGCCCCCAAAAAGGAATTTAAATTAATCAAAAAAAAAATTAAGTAAAAAAAAATTTCATCAAAATAAAATAAGTGTTCAAAAGTACAAAAGAAAGATGTGTTAAGAAAAGGTGTAGCAAAGTAAATATGTAAATAAAAGGTGACCCATGGTGAGGAAAACCCAACTCCGGTTTTCTCAACCCTAAACAAACTAAATTAGGAACAAACATGTTGACCTGCCAATAATTAAACAACCGAATAATTTAAAGAAAGGAACAAACAGGCCAACCATGTTGCCCTACATACAAAACTGGGCCCCTATAATTTGGAAAAGAAAATTTAGCACACAATGATATATTATTAAAGAGTTCAACATTTCAATTTACTATTAAACAAAATGCCACCATCTGCATCAACCAGTCCACCGCCATCTTGCCTATTACTCAACATGATAAAATAAAAAAAAAATAAATAAAAATAATTTTCCTTCAAGATGACCAAAAAAAATTCAAAAGCAAGCTCGGTATTCTTTAACGAGTCCACTAATCGCAGCAAATCCACTGCCATTTTAACTGTTGCTGATAATAATAGATAAAAAAAAATAAACCAAGTAATTAAAAAAAAAATTTCTTTTAAGATGATGCAAAAAATGAAAGAGCCAGAGAAAGACTCAAGAATTATATGTAGTGTAGTTGTTGTGTATATGTGTGTGTGTAAGTATGAATTAATACAGACAAGCGAAAGAAAACTCGAGAAAATTTTTGAAGGAGATTTTGAATTTTTTTTTGTTTTTTTTTGTTTTTAACTATTTTTGGATTTTATTATTTATTTAAATTTTTTTTTGGATTCCCGAATGAGCCCGCTGTCTGGATCAAATTCAGTGAATGACTAGTGTGCAGTGTTTGTAAATATATATATATATATATATATATATATATATATATATATAAAAATATTTAAGCAGACAAAATAATAATAAAAAAAAATTTTATCAAAATTGGTTTAGAAGTTTTTGTGTAAGTGTTTATAAAAATAAATAAATAATAAAAAAGAGACTATAGATTTATAGACATCTAAATATTTAAACTAAATATATAAAAAAAAAATTTCATCAGCAACAGTTGTGCAGTATTTGAAAAAGCTGCAAAACATAAAAATGAGCCTTGTTTAACAAAGATAATTTTGAATTTAAATTTAGATGGTTCCAATGCAAAATTTTGAAAATTAACTACGGTTCCAGAATTTAAAATTAACCACTCTATAATTTAGAGAAAACCACGCTCTGCTACCAGAAACATGTTACCAGGGGACTTAAATTTAAGAAAGGCGGAACCAAATGGTAACAATGTTTGAAAATAGAAATAAAAAAAAGACAAAGACAAATTTAGTAATTAACAAGGCTCAAGTTTATTGAACAAAAAAAGAAATTTCGACGTTTCAGATTTTATCATTTACAACTGAGAAAGACATCCTGAGACAAAATTATCATAAACACCTTATGATTAACAATATTATATTTAAAAAAAGATTATACGCCCTTAAAGTGAAATATTATAATTAAAAAAAAATTAATCAATAGAGTCTGAAAATTTATCCCCCCCTTTTTTAGTTTATATATTTTATAGTTACAAAATTTAACAAAGACAATGAGCACAGCTTAACAATTAGCTGGATTATAATTAATCCAAAAAAAAGATAATACGCCCTTAAATGTAAAAATTACAAAAATAAAAAAAAAGATGAAAAGATACTGATATTTATTTCCCCCCTTTTTTTAACTTTATGAAATGATAAGTTTAAAAAAAAAAAAAAAAAGGTTACATAATATTACTTATTTTATAAATTACTTAAATGCTATATTGGCCAATAAATATATATATTTTAGACAAAAGAATTTATTATAAAAGAGAAGTTTATTTTAGAAAAGACATGAAAATTTTGAATATTTAATTTTATTAATTGACGTCAATATTTTAATTTAGAAAATAACCTCTGGGAGGTTGTTAGGACCGAAAGTTTGCATGCAGGCTCCACCCAATAAATATTTTATATATTTTATAATTAATTACACAAGTCTACATCTAAAAGATAGTTTTTTAAGAAAACATATTCGCTGAAATAAATTTAGGCACATATACAATATGAGTTTAATTAGAGTTCTATAAAGTCAGTTTTTGTAATATCACTTTTGTGCACGTGAAACTCTGAAGCTATGTTGGATAAAACGTGTTTTGTTAACAGGACGAAACATGTTCAGATCTTTAACTGTGTTTCTTCTACCAGCATATTAGCTATGGCAAAAAACATGTTTTTTTTAGCGTCTTGTACAAAATCAGACATGTTTTAGCATTAATGTTCATTATTAAAGAAAATATCTGGTTATTTGTCAAAATCAAAGAAAATTGATTGTATAACAGAAATTCGTTAAGATTATAATTAAAAGCTTCTTAGATGACTATAAAGCTATTTATATATATTTCGTTTAGTTTAAAACAAAACTTGTATAAGACTTGCAAAATCTGCAAAAGTTTGTAAAACGAAATTTTCTGTTTTAGAAGAGATTTCTCTAGTTATTTTATATTTGACATGTTCAATAAGATATTCTGATCTTTTAATGTTCAACATTAGTTTGCACCTATTTCACATAATTGTTCAAAACTTAAAATGTGCCTGTTCAAGGTTTTGTAAAGTATGTTTTAAGAAATGAAAATTTTTATAATCATTCAGTTTCAAAAAGAACATTGAATATTAAATAAAACATGAAATACATATTTTAAAGAATACATGATAATTAACAAATTATTTTAAAACATT
Organism: Aphrophora alni; assembly: GCA_963513935.1. NCBI lineage: Eukaryota > Metazoa > Arthropoda > Insecta > Hemiptera > Aphrophoridae > Aphrophora > Aphrophora alni. The sequence goes on along the minus strand of OY740773.1, from coordinate 94,412,665 downwards.
AATAAAATTTATGATATGACAAAATCTGTAAATTTGAAATACCTGGAAAATCCTGTCGCGGAGCACGTGATCTTGTGCCGTGAAAATAATAATTTAATTAACATTATAGACTAAAACGCACAGAAACTGTAGATTAAGCATCGTTGAAGACTGAAGCAGGATTTTGAGAATCAGGAGAGATTATTATATCTAACATAACGATGTTAAAAAAAGTCAGGCATTGTGAGTGACTACCGGTAGACTAGATAACGGGTATTAGATCGGCTCGCTAACCAGCCGTTGTACTCTGTACTTAGATAGAGACGGAAGATAAGAGGCACGGCGAGTGGACTGCCGATAACAAAATGCAGATTTATTTTATGAATGCTACAAAATTTAAAAACGAACTATGTGAAGTAGCTGATTTTAGTCTCAAATTATTATTTTTATTTTTTACAAAGGACAACAATCCATGCCTTGTTGTGTACTCTATATTACTCTGAAGAAACGGGATATGTTGATTTTAGAATCTGCTATTGTTACAATCAGGATTTATCCTTAACTCCAATATCGTCAACACATATTCCCAATAACTCATCCATTCAACAAGCACCACTTATTTCGAAAATCAAGACAACTTTTTCAATAAATAGTGAATAACAGGAGCTTCTTGCAAAAATGTCTTTATCTCATCTTTGGTTAGAGTTTTTGACTTGTTCAGATTTGTAACCGACATTAATATTTGCATGTTTAAAAAATGCAGTTCAGTTTTGGGAATCACTTATGTCGCTATCATTAAAATTTTAATGGTCGACTTCAACATGGTTCATAGATAAGCTGAAATACATACCTTAGAGAGCTCTGAAAAATAGTCAAGCAAAACATTTTCGGATACTTTTATCAATAACAATGGTGGAACACAATTAAAACGTTTAAGATTTGATATTTATAAGTTGTCTTACTTTATTTGAGGGATAAGACTCAAGTCAAAGAATATAACTGACGGAGCCCATGCTTGTCTCATGACTGGATGAAAGTTCTAGCAGCAAACTCTACTTGCTGGCGTTTAATATTAAATCTAACGATATTGTTTACATAAAGAATCTGAGATAACAAAAACTTTTCTTTTCGTCTTCTCTACTCTGCTCTACCTATTGTAATTAGTATATGAAATATTTTTAACAGTTTTATTTTTATTTTTAATATTAGTAGATTTAACAGGTTAATAAAATTACCTGTTCCGTATCAATCGAGATAAAAAAGTTAAAATCAATCATCGAGTCTGTAATAGCTATCCTGAGCTTCACACACTATATAATAATGCAATTATATAATCCTCGGGGGGGGGGGGGGACGAAGGTAATTAATTATTGATATGCACACAAAGCCCTACTTCAACGCTAGTGGAGACGAAGGCAAATTATGTATATGCAGAGAGGAAGATAAAATTATGAATATGCACATAAATTATGTATATGAAGAGAGGAAGTAAAAATTATGAATATGCACATAAATTATGTATATGCAGAGTGGAAGTAAAAATTGTGGATATGCACATAAATTATGTATATGCAGAGAGGAAGTAAAAATTATGAATATGCAAACAAAACCCGAATTCTATGCATAGCCGTACGAGAAAAATTATAATAATTTTTTATCCTCACTAAGTACAGATAATTTGACTATATTAGGTTAAAATTTCTGAAAAAATTAACAAAGTGGAAAGTGACGTACGTTTTAATCTAAACGCAAGACATTTTTTTCTTCTAAAGAATTATTATTCAATTGTGGAATATTTAAAAGACTCCTGTATTGGAAGTTTAATTATTGTTATATAATAATAATAATATTTATTTCTTCACAATCAAATTACAAAAAATAATAATTTTGAATGCAATAACAATAAAAATAAAAGTACTATACAAGTAAAAATAACACATTCTCGATATTACACTTAACTTGATATATCTAAAACAAAGATTTTCCTTACATTCGAATTTAGAATTATGTTAATCCTTAGGCACATGTGCCTGAGTAGGATTTACCATCATAATATTCAAATTTAGATATTAGAGGAAAAAGAAAGAAAGAGATCAGCCACAGCGCCATTACCATTTAAGATATAAATATACAAATGCAAAGGATGCCATAACAATAAAACTAAGTAAAAAATTGGATTAAGAACAGAATTTCACACTCACACACACACACACCCCACACACACACACACACACACTTATACACAAGACCTAATCTACTCTCACACATGCACATGACATATTCCAGAAATATTAACTTGTTCCCACTGCATCACCTCAAAACTAATTCAATATATTACACTAAAAATAGCCATAACTTCACAGATTTAAAAAACTGGGATAAATTGTTCCCCTTTTGAACATCTACCGGTAGTATGTTAAATATTTTCACCCCCCTATACAAAAAATGAATTCTTAACTGCTGTTAATTTAGTTTTAACAGTTGAAATACTATTTTCCTCCTTCCATAATTCCGCCTTATGTGATAATTCTTCATAGAACCATTCCTTCTATAAAACTCCAGTAAAACTTTTAAAACATACAAATACCTCAACGGCAGTATGCCCATTGCTCTAAAGAGTGGTAGAGAAGAATCAGTTCTAGACCTAAACAACATGACTCTTATAATGTTTTTGAGCAGTAATAATGGGTTTAATAGTCCTTAAATATGCTCCCCCCCCACAAATTAAACCATACTGCAATCGCGATTGCACTAAAGCAAAATAAATTTGTCTCATTAGTTCTGGTGGGCACAATGATCTAATAAAATATATTTTACGAATAATTGAAATTATTTCACGCTGCAATTTGTTTATTTGGTAATTCCATTTCATTCTTTCATCTAGTATTATTCCCAAGTACTTAACATTATTCACTTGATTAATCTTCGGGCATAAACACCCATCTATATCTTTATTTTTGCACGTTACATGATGGTATATTACATTTTCTGGCACATATTCCTTGCCATTTTTTAAATTAAAAATAATATAATTAGTTTTAGCTTCACTTAACACCATCTCATTTTTAGAAAACCAAAGTCGTAAATGCCTCAAATTTTCAGTAATTTGTCTGAGAAGCACATCTGTTGAATTGGCCTTATATAGAAATGCTGTATCGTCAGCAAAGGCTGTAATTTCTCCGTTAAATTTGCTATTGCATAAATCATTGACATATATAACAAACAGAACCGCTCCAAGTACAGAGCCTTGAGGAACACCATACTTTATCTCTCCCCCACTTCATAAAACACCATTTACTCTTACCCTTTGGGTTCTTCGCCCCAGATAACTACTAAACCATTTATGAGGTAGTCCTCTCACGCCAGCAGACCACAATCTGTCAAACAGAATAGAATGGTCCACCAAATGCTTTTTGAATATCACTAAAGAGGCCGGCAACCTTCCATCCTACATTCAGAGAATGATAAATGTTATTAACAAAATATTGAAGTGCCTTCTGTGCGCTAAGTCCAGCTCTGAAGCCATATTGATCCCTACTGAAAAATTTGTTATTCTCCTGAAAATTTACCAACATTCGTTTCATTAACTTTTCTATAATTTTTGAAAAGACAGATAACAAAGCTATTGGCCTATAGTTACCTGAATTTCGTTTGTCACCCTGTTAAATATAGGCACCCTTTTTAAATATATTGTACTGTTGTTTTTTAAAATTGTTTTTGTGTATACTTTTAGAGGTTCACTATTGATAATCCCGAGGGAGCATATCTGTTACTACACCTTTTTCAACCTAGTCTTGAGTTAAATCGCTCTCGTTCATTTTTCCTATCAGGCCTCTCTTGACCGATCTTTGATTTTTTACAACACTGCAACTCTTAGAGTATTCCAGGGCTAATGATTTTTTTATGAGATTTTCTTCCTTTTCCGTAAGACGATAATGGTCGAGATGTTTTTCGTTTGTAGGGGAGGAGGGAAGCTATTGAGGATGTGGTTTTCCATCCTCGTCACAAATATCATTACAATACAGAATTTATTTTGTGCCTAACGTGGTGTTTGTATATCAACTTTTGTATTTGTTATTACTTAACTTATTTATTTACTATTACTGTACTTGAAAACGCAGTCTTTAGCATTTCGCATATTGACACGTACGATATTTAATGACAATAAAAGATCAATCAATAAATCATTTTCTTTAATATAAAAATATCTTACCATTTAAGTTTGCAAATACCTATTATCAACTGAATAAAAGAAAGCATAATGTCCAGGAATACCAACCTTAACAACGACAACTAGTTTCTGCCTGTATTGACATATTGGCAAACCTGTCACTGTCCTTCGATATATTACACGCAATTACATTTTGTAAGATAACTATAAAACCGTTCCAATTCCAGCTGAAACTCGTCCATTAAGGCTGGATTAGTTGTCTAATAGTTTCTTAATGCTAAAATCATGTTTGCATAATGCGAGCCATTAAGAAAGTCTCGGATGCGTAGTTTTTGTGAAATTCTATTCATTCCAAACATGTTTTGGTCCGGCGGCTGCGCAGGACATCATGCGTGACTGTTGTTAAGCGGCTACTGACAACTTTTAATTACTTTAGTTAAATTTATGAATTCAAAACACGTAATTGTAACTTGTAAAGTGACTTGTTGAATGTCAATTTACAGTAACATTTTAGGAAATCCGATGTATAAGTATGCAATTAGCTAGTGTTTGATATAGCGAAGTGAGGACAGGTGACCAATTGGCATTACCTCTGTGTGTTCGTTTGTTACCCAGTTAAGACTAAATAAGCGTAACAATTGTTATACAATTGAGAATAAGGATATTTTTCCAACCCGACCGAATAATACAGAGGAATTTGTATTTTTCCCTTCTTTAGGAGCCTGCTTTAGGAAGGACCTAGCTGGAGTTACTTTTCTGCACGAAGTTTGGTTTAAATTCTTCTAATCTTTCCTATAAGGCCTCTCTTGATCAACTCTTCTTTTCAGACCCTGGCCCCTTTTTTTAAGTAAATGATAACTGAGAGTTTAAAAAAATTGAAGTGTACAATTTATAAATTTCGTTATCTTTTTTCAAATGGCAGCCACTAAAAACAGTTCTTCCCAGTTCCTACAAGGTTCAAGGCAAGGATAACGGTGGTCCGATTAGGCATAAAGCGCATACGCCAAAGTGTCAAATATAGTGTCGTGAACGAGACTTAACGAGCAGTATGTCAAAACACACTTTGAATGTAAATTGAAAAATCGAACATAACCTTTAACATTCTTCTTCAATACTTTTTGTGTTTTCTTTTGTACGGATTATAACCTTTTAAGGTTTCATAGAGTTACAACAATACCTATTATTTTTTTATTTATACAGGTTGATCATTTTATCATTGGGTATCTCGTGAACTATTGATCTGTCGAAAACTCTAATTGGAGAAACTTCATTACTTTTTCATAGTATATAAAAATCCGTTTTGCAAATTATAAAAAATGGTCGCCATTTTCCAATATAGCGACCAATTAAAAAATTTCTTATAGAACTATATGTCGTACTTTACAAAAAAATTTAATACTTTTCAAAAAATTGTATACAGTGGTTTGTTTAGGAGTTATAGGAACTTAGGTTTCGAAAAATTGACATGTAATCCATTTTCGGTTGGCGATTCTTGGTATATTTCCCATGGTTGAATTAAGTTAAAAATTTATTTAGGCGTAATATAGAAAGTTTAAACACCAAGCCAGGGCTGAACGTAAAATAAGTTTAAATTAAGAAAACAATAATTACAGTGCTTAAAAACAATAAATACAAAAAATATAGTGAAATATAGTGGTTACGAGATAGTTAAACCTTTATGTAATTCTAAAAGTTCAAAACACACACACACACACACACACACACACACACACACACACACACACACACACACACAGTTTCATTTAAAGTTATGAAACTATCTGTTGTGAACTCAACAATGCAGGCCTAAAATATCTAAACACATACCATATGATTTTTACGTGTATTAAATTCCTGATTTATCAATCTAGTTTTTATCTGTTCCACAAATTATTTATTTTACGTTTAGTCCTGAGTTGGTGTTTCGTAAATAAATTTTTAACTTGATTCAACAATAGGAATTAAAAACAATTTTAAGCGGCTATTATTCTTAAACAAGTTGTTTTATATGAAAATCACATAAAATAATAAAGATAAAATAAGCACTAGGCTATAGTTTCAAATGTATTTAATAACTTAATTAGCTACAATTGTTTCGCCTTGCGGCATCTACGGGCTAATGGTAATAGTAAGCCTAAACAAAGTTAACGGTACAGAGAGACAGGTCCGGAAGTAACACAATGGAAGGGATAGCTGGAAAACCCAAGCAGGTAGGAAGGGGAAAGGTTAACATATTACTTAGAAATAAATAGATCTATATTACATAAACCAACTTTTAATTTAAATGATCAAATTTTATTAAACTCTTCTCCACTTCTTAAACCAATAGTGTAATATGTTAACCTTTCCCCTCCTACCTGCTTGGGTTTTCCAGCTATCCCTTCCATTGTGTTACTTCCGGACCTGTCTCTCTGTACCGTTAACTTTGTTTAGGCTTACTATTACCATTAGCCCGTAGATGCCGCAAGGCGAAACAATTGTAGCTAATTAAGTTATTAAATACATTTGAAACTATAGCCTAGTGCTTATTTTATCCTTATTATGGAGTTTCAACAAGTAGTCGCTATATTTTTTAAGTTTGCAAAACCTATTTTAAAATACCATGAAAAAATAATTAATTCTCCAGGTACGACAGGTCAATAGTTAATCAATGGTGGCAAAGATAAAATGATCACACTAATACTATTTCATTTTCTGTGATTTCCTCCAAATACTTAATATTACTTTAAAGTAACATATACAAATATATTTTCGTGAATTACAGTAAAATATAAACAATAGTTCTCCAACTAATTGGACCACCAGCCATCTATAAATGATAGAGATAGAAGTTAGTTTTTCAGTTAAGGCAGACAAATGTTCAGGGTTTTCTACGTCGAAGATTACAGTGGTATATTCTACCATTGCGATCCCAATGTTTGGTCAGTTACCGTCACAATGCAGGTAATACGCCAATCAGAAAGTATTTAAATTTTATCTTTTCTCCCTAATTATTGTTTTGTTCAGTGTACATTGGCTGTGCTGTCATTTACTGTTCCTTGGTTGACTACTATAACAAAATGAATAGTACATTTTACAATGGGGTAGTTTCCTTATTGTATCAAATTCTTCTGGAACCACCAGCGATCAAGGAAACGTTATCACTTCGCCAAGTCTGCGTACGTGAGAAGTAAAATGAGTTCCTTATTGGAACTTAAATGGAGAGTGAAACATAGGATCAAGCATTTTTAAATGACTAGTTTCGAGGTTTCAGTGTCACATTGAATCGGAATTTTGAAAAATTTTGTTGGTGAGACCCGGGTTAGGATGTTTTCAACTCTCCATTTTCGTTTTAGTTTCTTTTTTTTTTTGTTTAAGGCGAAAAACCATTGCTGTCATCATCGCCTATACTCCAATTTCATTACCAACTACAAACACCTTATTTATTTAAGTATCACAATATATTCACGCCGAAATACATTCCCTTTAGCAAATACACAATTGATCATCACGTTATGGGAACTTGTCAATAAAACTACAGGTATCCAAAGGTCGTAATATTTGACCCACGACCCTCGATCGACTTGCTAAGTCGGCCGTTACTCTAATCACAGAGGTTGGTAAAATTGCTTCCATTAGACAATAGCACGACGTTATTAATCAGCTGTTTAACTCTTCACACATTATTGCCTGTCGACCAGTCGGGAAATCGTTCTCGTGCGGACAACATCGATTTCTAATAAAAAAGTGACTAAAGCTACACTGTGCTCGGTTCGTGTTTTATTGGTTTTAGATTTGATTTGTTTAGCTATTAATCACACTTTGTTATGACTTTGTGATTTATACCTTCTGCTTATTGGAATAGATGTAATAAACTTGTACAATTGGTTATGGTTGTGGTACGTCTATTCGTTTCGGAAATATATACATAGCAAGTGTAAGGTTAAAGGAATACAATGGTGTATGGATAACAGCTGACTTTAAAAGTTGGTGCTTTTAAACTAAAAGTGGTAAGTATATAGTTCTTTTACAAAGTAATCAGTAAAAGTGGGAAAAGCAATGAATATTCAACATTTAAAAATAAAGTAAATAATATGTTATACTTAGTGAGGAATTGTATTATTATCGTTTAGCAGCTGTTTTTCTTCTTTTATAGAAATAGCAGATTATTGTTTACATTTGGTAATTTATTTAAACCATTGTTGTTGCATTCAGATAGGAACTTTATAGTTGCAAATATTTAAAAGAAAAATGCCGCAATATAGTGAAGATGAACATGGTTTTTATGTGGAATATTGCTTCCATAGTTACGGTGAAGGTCGGAGTGGTGGGTCATCCTTAGCAATTGTAAAGGTAAAGTGATTGACACATTAACATTATCAAAGACAGGTACCTCCAAACAAAATCATCTTAAGTTGGGTTTAGAATGTTTAGAACCACAAGGTCTGTTCACAATGTAGGACGTTCTGGAAGACCACGTAGTACGAGGACAAATGAAAATGTTGGTAGAGTTTTTGATAAAGTGTTACAGTCTCCTAACAAAAACATTCAGTGCATGTCTAAAGAGCTACACATTGATTCAAGAAGTATACGCCGCATGATTAAAAAAATTGGTCCACGCTTTTAACGAATACAGATCCTTCATGAAATGAAACCTCATGATTTCCCTCAGCGTGTAAGTTATTGTGGCCGAGTGTTAGGTAATCTGTTTAACAATCCAGATTACTTGGACAATTGGTGGTGGTCAGATGAATGTCATGTTTTCCTTAGTGATCATGTTAACAAACAAATATGCGGTTTTTGGATGATGTAAACCAAATGATTATGCCAAGATGCCAATAGACAGACAATCACAATTAATGCAGCAGTGTACAGAGAACAAGTGATCAATCTTTTTCAAGCTGATTTGCAGTTGTTTTGTGACCTTCGTGGTCTCGAATGTGAAAAATGGATATTCCAAGATGAAGCAATTGCGCATGTGGGTCGTGGTAACAAACAGCTGTTGGAGGAGTTGTGTCCCGATTTCCCTATCTATCCCGATGTACGCTATGTAACGCGTATCCATGGGGACTGTTAAAAGAAATTGCTTTACACCGGTTCCAAGAAGCCCGCAACAGCTCCGTAAAAACATAGAATCTGTTGTTGGAGATGTTACCCCTTTCCAATCCATAGTAACACTACACACAAATCCTCCTTTCTTATTATGGTTAAACGTATACTCACTGTACAGTCAGAAAATCAGGTTTTTGTGAATCAAGTTTGATAAATTTATTAAATTATACTGGTTTGAAGAGAAAAAAATAATGAAAGTATAATATTATTATTTGGAGTTTTACAAATAATTGTTGTAATAATTGTCAACATTTACCTATAGGAGCTGATAAAACCAAGAACAAGGTTAAGTTAAGTTAGACTGCAATGTTATTTTAAATTAGAAAATTTAATTCAGAACTAAAATCTTGTAATATACAAAGTCTATTTCAGAACAGAGAAAACTAAAATAGATATCTGAATTCAAATATATAATGAAGAAATTACATAACTTAGTAAAATATGGGGCTAATATGAAAGCAAATAGTACGAGCTAGGTAAAATTTGAAATAACTTAGTGTCCATATTATTACGTTTATCAATAGGCTAACTTTTTACCAGTATATTAAATACCATCTGAATATATATAAAATATATATTTTAACAGCCTTTTTCTTAACTCCGGGGACTCCTTATTCTTAAAAATAAGGGAGTTGTATGAAATTATTTATATAAATTAGCCTGAAGTGCAAAATACAAATTGTATTCCTACATTTCATAAGATATTTATTCCTATTGTAATATTGCCTTTGATAGTAAAGACAGTGGTTCACTATAGGTGAGTATGAGCGTGTCAATACCGAGGGCCCAAGCTGGATTTACACCTTTCTTCATGTTGTCTTGAGTTACGTCCCTCTCTATCTATTTGGTCTCTCTTGACCAATTCTTGTTTTCTTTCGACCCTGCCACTGTTTGCATTTTATGTTTTTATCTTCGTTTTTAAGGCGATGACTGAAAGATTTTCGCCTTTAAACAACAAGAATGGAAATCTAAAGAGGATTATTGTGATATTTGGTCTTTAGGATTTAGGGTGTTTTTGTTGACGTGTTTTCGTCTCTGATATCTTCAAGATAAAAATGATGTATTATTTATTATTTATGTTAAATTTAAAATTTAAACGTTTTGGTTAAATTAAAAATTTCAACGTTTTCGTTATAATTTTTAAGAAATATTAAAACTTTAAAATCATTGGCAATAACCATATATAATAAACCTTAAAATTTGGCTTGTTGTGAACCTAAAAAATCTAACATAACGCTTTTTTGGCTAATTGAGAAGCAATGCAACCGTTAAATAGTATCAATTCTTATTATTAGCCCATATTGTTGCCGTTTAGGACATGCATATTCGCTGAATCTCTATGAAAATCGCGTGAAACGACTAATCATAGAGTAGCAATGCACACGATATATAATAAGAATGTAGTTTTCAGTTCTCGTTTAACTCTCTGTATATAGAGTGGCAAACTTGCTTCTGTTCAATATTAGCAGCAATACATCCTCTCGTTGTTTAATAGTATTCATTTAGGGGTAATACAATTTACTAATGTAAAATAGTGAGCACAGGCTTGGCAATCTCGCTGGATCTACACCTTTTTTCATGTAGTCGTGGGTTAGATCCCATTCTTTTATCTTTCATGTCAGGATTCTCTTGAGCAGCTCTTGTTTTTTTCCGACCCTAATGCTATTAGAGTATTCAAGAGATCTTTAATTTATGTTCTTTTCTTCAATGACCTATAAACAACAACAACCAAAACGTGTAGGCAACAAAAAGATAATAGTAATATCTCTCTGCTAATTATTATTCTATTGCCAATTAATGACAAAATTAAGTTGTATTATTACATACTATTAATGTATTTTAGTTGTGTCTATATTTTTTCTGCCTACATCCTGCGCTTTTTAATATGTACGATTCCCCACCTTTACGTTCCTAATCTTGTAAAACCCAAGTCCTAATTAATTATTCTGTTCTCTACTTGTAATCTATAACCTAGAGTATTTAATATGCAAATACTGAAGAACAGAAGCACTTATATAGATAACAGGCATTAGTATTCCAAGATTATTACACTTGACGTCTGGCCCAGAACATCATAGTAACTGTACCTGGTACATAATATTAGAATTAAAAAGTAGTTACAAAGACGTAAATAGGAAGCGCACTGCGCCCCGCAGAGATACACGTTGACATAGGAATAAAAACTGTGAAATCGCGATCTTACCAACACGAGCTCGTGAGCTTCTTCGGCCAACGGTTTTATCTGATGTTCTCTCTGTATATAGTTCTGTGTGTTTATTTTGTCTTAATTTTTATTTGTACACATGTTTCGTATAACCCCTTTCTTCTCTTTGATTGTAAAGCTAAACTTCAAGCAAGAATCTCACCTGTTTGATAGCAATACATGTGGCGAGATAGCAATACTCTATTTTCCTCCTTTTTTCACAAGGCTATGAATGAAAGGTTTTTCACCCTTATCCATAAGAAATAAAATGGTCAAAAATATTCGTGACCATATTTTCACAAAAGGAAGGGGGAAATATTATTACTCCATGTATTTCGTATGGAAGATAATTTGGCATGGAAGGATCACCCCCCCCCATAATGTTTACGTAATACAATTTAAAGATATATAAATATAGCCATGCTTGCTCCGATTGTACGGTAAAATAGTCTAAAGCAAAAATTGTATTTAATTAAAATTAATTCTTTAATTAATAGTACTATATATTATTTATTGATTGTCCGCAATCTGTTAATTGTAGGCAATTGCTACATCGCTGTTTCCCCGAATACAGTGTGGGCTTCTTAAGACACAGTATTAACACATATACAAAGACATAACAAAAACACTGAATGCTAAAATAATCCGAGTCGAAGAAATTTTTCAAAATCAATCACACACTACATAATACTTCCAATCATCCATTATTTCACCAACTAGAGGCTTACAACAGCTTCATACACAGAACTATTGTCATACCGATGAACCAAAAAGACTTTAACCAAGAAATTTCAACCAGAACTATCTAATATAATTCCACAATAAGATACAGAGCTATGTAATATGACTCCTTAATAAGAGACAGCGCTATTAAATTTGACTCCACGATAAGAGACAGCGCTATCTAATATGACTCCACAATAAGAAACAGCCCTATCTAATATAATAACTCCTCGATAAGAGACAGCACTATCTAATATGACTACAATAAGAGACAGCACTATCCTAATATAACTCCAAAATAAAAGGCAGCGCTATGTAATATGACTACAATAAGAGACAGCACTATCCTAATATAACTCCACAATAAGAGACAGCACTATCCTAATATAACTCCACAATAAGAGATATCGGTATCAATATGACTCCAGAATAAGAGACAGGGCTATCTAATACGACTCTATAATAAGAGACACATCAATATGATTCCACAAGAGACAGAGGTATCAATATGACTCCAGAATAAGAGACAGGGCTATCTAAATATGACTCTATAATGAGACACATCAATATATTCCACAATAAGAGACAGAGGTATCAATATGACTCCACAATAAGAGACAGCGTTATCTAATATGACTCCACAATAAGAGACAGATTATTGAACAAGAAGAAAAATAACAAACCCCATAACCACAAACGAAAAACCCAAATATTTTTCAATGAAAAACAATCGCATTCTGGATTGACCCATCAGCAACATTTTCCGCAGACACGGCTCCACAGTCGCCCATCGCCCCTCAAACAAGTTGAATCATTTCCTCAACAGTAATCCAAATAACAACAAGTTACCAAATAGTGGAATATACAAGCTCACTTGTAACGACTGCATTAATGTATATATAGACCAAGCTGAACGTTCTTTCACACAAAGATTCCAAGAACATCTCCCCATCCACAGAAAAACAATAACAGATAAACATGCAGAACCCCTAAACAATGAGAATCACATCGACGCAGATTTACACATATTACACAACGTTTAAAAAGGCGTATCAATAAATATATTAGAGATATTTCAGATTTACACAGAATGCATGAGTAACCCTAACAACAAACTCAACATTTTTCCAACCCTGTATACGACACTTTATTCATACTAAAATAAAAACACAAATGATTATCCAGTGAATAGACTTTGAACCATCAGTACAATAAACCTAACATCATCGCAAATTACCTATCCAGTCTTCTACCGGTAGCAGGATAGATTGAACAGTATAATATATATGTGTGTGTGGCAACAAACAATTTTTAATAATAATACGTATAACGAAGAGCTCGATTCGGATTATTTTGAAGTGTTCAGTGTTTGTGATACTTTTTTGTATATGTGTTAGTACTGTGCCTGACATGATATTTTTACATGTAGTATTGGGTTAGATCCCTCTCTTTCATCTTTTCTACCAGGTCAACAACTTTTTCTTCATCAACTCTTGTTCTTTTCCCACCCTGACGATATGAGTATTCGAAGGCTAGTGTTTTTTATTTTAAACCCTTTTCTTCTTTTTTATGAAGCTGTGATGACCGAGAGATTTTTCGTGTTTAAACAAGAGGAAAAAATCCAAGGCATAAACAGGGAAACTCCAACAATGAATATATATATATATCACGCGCTTTGAACTAGGAATAATAATAGTAAAAGAAATGAAACTTTTTACTCCGGAAACAACGTATTCTACAAGGTATCAATTTGCAACTTTTTGTAATAAGAGGTTGACATACATATATATGAATCATCACAATAAATAAATAGGAAACAAAATGAAAATTAAAAATTAAATCTTAAAAGAAACTCTCTCGCTCTCGTTCTCTCATACACAAGTCAAATACATTTTACAGCTTTCCTGTACTTTTAAATAACATATCCCCCTCATGGGCTCACTATAATACCAATGTCCAATACTGGACCTACATTTTTGTATGTAGTTTTAAGTTAAATTCTCTTCTCTTTCGTATCAAGTCGACTTCCTATCAGGTCTCTCTTAACATACTTTTATTCATTTCCGACCTTGAAGCGATTAGAGTATTCGATGGTTAGGGTCTTTATTTTATAAGGTGATGATGACCGAAAGGTTTTTACGCTTTTAGACAACAATAGGGGGGGGAATTTATTTAACAAAAATTGATTTTTTTTTTCCTATAAACTTGAATTGATAATTTTTGGTAGATGACAATTGGTATATTTTGTTTTTGATCCTTAGAGACTGCATTTTAGCTCAATCTGATGATTAACGTTTTTGATAAAATAGTCATTTTAATTTTGGTCTTATGGGAGTTACCCATAAATTATCAGAAAAACGCCTCGGGATAGGTCAAAATAGACCCACATTCTAAATTTGATAAAGATCCGTAAACTTGTATTTCGGTACAGCGTGCTCAGACGAGAGACAAACAGACGTTATTAACTGTATTTGGGTTTTAGAAGACACACAAATTTAATTAATTATTTAATCATTGTAACCACTTAATGTTATTTGCCTTTAAAATTCACGGCTTAATGTTTACTTATTTTCAAGTTTAGCTCATACCAAGGAACTATGGGCGTATTGTTAGCGTAAGTACATCATGCCAAGGAACTATGGCGTATTGTTAGCGTAAGTACATCATGCCAAGGAACTATGGCGTATTGTTAGCGTAAGTACATCATGCCAAGGAACTATCGGCGTATTGTTAGCGTAAGTACATCATGCCAAGGAACTATGGCGTATTGTTAGCGTAAGTACATCATGCCAAGGAATTATCAGCGTATTGTTAGCGTAAGTACATCATGCCAAAGATTATCGGCGTATTGTTAGCGTAAGTACATCATGGAGTAACTATGGCGTATTTTTGGCGAAGTACAAACTCCGCGTGGTAACAAAGTCTTTTTTTAGCACATATCCACCCACAAACTTTGGCGTTTTCTGAGTTAAAAATAAATCCTCATACCAAAATTCAAAGACTTGGGAAATTTAAAAAAAAATGTAATTCTCCTAAACTGAATGCCAATTATAAGGCGTTCCTTTACTTTTATTTCGCTTTGTATATATCAGAAAACGCTAATTTAGACAATAAAAATTGCAGTGTCGCCAAAATGTAAAACAGAAAACACATTCATTAGAATAAGAGGTCAATTAGTAACCTTTCAATTTAATGCATGTATTTGTTTACCTGTAAACCACTTATCTCGGCCCCGAACCTTGGAATATAATCATTAATAACAAATTGGGTTTAATCCGTTTCCTCAATCTTTGACAATACCTCTCGACCGTGCTCGATGTTTTACAATCGATACCTCGCAGCGTTCCGTGCCGTGCTCAATAAAACAATGCAGGTTCACCTGATGAAGTCTTTTGTTCGGATTTCGTTCTGCTCCTCGCAGGTCTTCCTATTAATGCTTTATAAAATATTGTCTAGTAAATTGGACTCTATATAGAATACCCTGAGGATGTGTTGGGATTTTAATGGATAATCTGAGTTGTCATTAATTATTATAAACCACCTCACAAGTGAACATGATGTAGACAACTTCTATTGAGCAGTTTTAGTTGTTCATGTCAGGGGAAAATAATTATTTTTTATTAAAATTAATACATGTAGAATGAATGTAATAGTGACGAGTTTCCAACAGGAATTTAGATATTTTTACTTTTTTTCTTATAGAGATTTTGTAAAAATTAAAGGTTTTTGCGAATATGTCCGATTTTATAATACAAAATGGTTTTTAAAATTATGCCCGTGTGCAGTATTCTACAAACCTATCGCATGGTGCGTATATTGGTCATATCTCAGGACGTTTTTTACTTTGTCACTAAGAAAGTGTCACGTGATGGGTCAAAAGGTTTTGAGGATATATTGATTACGTTCAAAGTTGAAAATTAATGACCCAAAAATCTTAAACACACAGGGTTATTTTGAAGTATTTAAACGGCTTTATATTGCATAACTGAGAAGATCTTAGCGACAGAAACAAATCCGGACCTACTAGTTTAAAAAATAGACTTTTTTTAGGTTTGAAATTGATGACTGAAAAATCGTGTTAATAATAAGACGTGGTAAAATGCGTAGTTGAAACTTTTTATTGTGTTTTTCCTGCGGTATACACCCATTAACAAACCTTATTAGTGTATTCAAGACTTTTTATTTGTAGGGCTAGGAATCTGAGTCCCCCCTCCCCCCGCCTCTTTATAAGGCGGTATTGTACAAGAAGTTTTTTTTGTTTGAAACGAAAACAAAAAATCCTTAGCGAAAGGTGTTTACTCTTCATTTTATGGATCTTTATGCCTACAAAATGCTTAGTTTCGAAGAAAATTATCCCTCAAATTCATAGTGATTGGTTAACTCATTTGGTTGTAACTACGTACCATTTGGTTGTAACTGCGTACCGTTCGATTGTAACTGCGTACCGTTCGATTGTAACTGCATAACGTTTGGTTGTAACTTCGTACCGTTTGGTTGAACCTGCGTACCATTTGGTTGTAACTGCTTACAGTTTGGTTGTAACTACGTACCGTTTGGTTGTAACCGAGTACCACACAATAAAACATACAAACCAAATTCCAAATGTGTGATTTCAAACAAAAGTCTCTTCGTTTTGTCAATTAAGACGTTCAGGCATCTTTCACAAGTGCAAAAAATTCTGAATAGTTTGTCAATCCAGACTTCACTAGTCACGTCGCCTTCATTCACCCACCAGATGATAAATTGGTTTCTATTGAAAGTATCCAAGTCATATTTCACATTAAACACGTTTTAACCAAATGGCCATAAAGTATTAAGTTCGATATGGTTCTTAGCATAATTTGAACTATTCTCGACCTGTGGATGATAGACACGACGGGTATGAAATCGCAAGACGTCCGTGACACGAAGAGGCGCATCCTTAAAGCTAACGAGCAAATGTACGCCCAAGGCAGGACCTCGCAATATCCTCACATGATCGCGATTCTAATGATGATTTATACTTTCGTAAGTCTCGTTCAATGTTGCATTGCCGCCTTCAAGTTGTGTGTCAATTGGTTGATAAATATTAACGAATGGCAGTTATAACAAAATCAACTAATCCCAGAAGTAATTTAGAAAACCAAACTTGTAACAGCATTAAAAAGTAACTTAAATAGATAATACATAGAAAATAATTAACATTGTGTTTTATACTGTAAATATTTGAATTATAAAGTCTCTTAAATTATTAAAGGTGTTTCTTTTCATAAAATGTAATAATTCAATTATAAACTAGTGGTTCTGTGAAAGTTATTTCTTTTCATACTCTCGAAACTTTAATTTTTTTTTATACACAAACAATGTCAAATGTCTGAGTAAAGTATAGTAATAATTTTTAACTGTTATGTAAATAATGATTTGTAACGTTTTTAGTTTCCAGCGCCCTTAATTATATCCTTAATTTTAATTATTTTACCTTATGTACTTTCTTATATTTAACGAACGAAAAACTTTTTGTTATTCCAAAAATTCATAACTTCTGTTTAAATTACATTTGTTAGGAAAATGTTATTATTTGAACAATACTGGATATTCCTCATAATATTTCCCTAAGGAAAATACACTCTGCAATCAATTAAATAATAGGACAAAGAGTAATATATAAATATAAATAAATTAACCCTGGTATATATCACTTTACATTATTTAATAAATTCAACTAATTTTTAATATATAATAATATTATTCAACTTAAAACATTCAACAGTTGAATCGCTTATTTATGAAAGGCCTCTTGTCACATTTTTAATAAATCTACTTTTGTATAAAAATGGTATCTTAATGCTTCCATACATTGTTTCTTTATGAAAGGTCTCTTCTCCCATTGCTCCAATACTGTCATTAGAACATATGAAATATGTGTTTATTTAAGAAAGGTGTCTAACCCAATACCACATGAAAAACTAACATAAAATAAAGACCCATATCGTTTGAACACTTTAAAAGCGTTAGAATCAGAAAAGAACAATAGTTAGTTAAGAACCTGATGGGAAAGATGAAAGAGAAGGATCTAACTCAAGACTACGTGCACAAATGTGTAGATCCAGCTAAGTTCCCTCGTACTAAGCCTGTACTCACTATGCTGAGTTCCTGAGGAGACTGTTTTAGAACGGTCCAGTACTATTTTGAGAAGAAATTTAAAAAAGAAATTTAAATTAAAAAATATCATTCGACTTTTTTGCAAAATAGCTTATTCCAAATTTCATAAATATCTACTTGACTGTAACTGGATAACAAACATACAGAAGCAGTGCCAAATAGTCGAGTTAAATCAGGACCTCTGGTCAATTAAACTAGAAAAACCAATTAGAAAGAATTTTGTTTCTGTCAATAAATAGTACGTTTTTCAGTACTTTTCCGTTTATAAAAGAATATTATTTCGACGGGAGTGGCAATCAAAGAAAGAATCATGTCATGTGATCCATATTAAAGCCAACTAATCGTCCATAATAACACACGGAGACAATAGATACAAGGCATTGAACTCACTTGAGCAGAGGCGAGAGACACTCCCAAAATGACAAGTGAAAACTTTGAATATGTTTTTGGAGATGTGTCGTTCTGGCTTGATTGTTTATTGTTAACTAACATCATGTGATTTTATGATTTCTTTTCACTATAAGTGTTTAGATTTGTTGTTTATCTGAAATATAATGATTTATGTAATCAATTTTTTTTAGACTACAGTTGAAGCAGCAACTGTTTTGTAATATTTGATAAATTGTAGTTGAAAACTTTCTTTATTTTATGTTCACAAATTTAGGAAGTATTTCTGCTACTGTTTGGTCATCCTTTTTTTTAAACTTTGTCACGTACAAGTGTTATAGAGAAAGTTACCAAAAATCTATGTCCAGGTTTACCGGAAAATATTCATGGTTTTTCTGTCTATCGTCGCTTACAGGAGTTCATTATATTTAGCAGGAGCTTTGGGTATCCCGAGGGATCCTAACTGGATCCTAGACCTTTTACAAAAGTAGTCTCCCTATCTTTCATCCTTCGTATCAGGTCTTTATTGACCAACTGTTCTCTTCAGACCCCTTACACCCTGACAGATTATTCGACGGCTGTGGGGTCTTTATTTGATGTTGTTTTCTTCCTTTTTACTTACCCATAATACGAAGTTTAGGGTAAGTTTGGTAATAGCAGACAAACTGACGATGCTTGTGTGAAGGTGAAACAGCTGTAGCTACTAAATAGAATATAGAACGATTCTGACGATTATTCTTGACGAAACTGAAGCAGGTACGTTATTTAAATCGCAAAATTCCGTTGTCGTTGTTGTCTGTACTTTAAGTACGATAGCGGTCACACGAAACTATTGTAAGTTACTATAGTGGGCTCATATTGAATCCTATTGAAAAATGGAATTAAAAACGTTAAAATTTCGGCCATTTTAAATAGTTTTTTGTTCATAACTCGTGTGTTCATCACACTAAATTACATAAAAATTGACAGATTTTAATTTTGATTGTAAGAGTACCAACTTTACCTCTATACGACGACAAATAGCAAAGTTATTGTAAAACATGTAATTTCAAACCGTGAACTCTCAAGAAGAAAATGTGAAGTTCCACGTGTGCATTCGAAGCTACTAGGGTCGAGAAACTGATCCGAGCCAAGCGAGTGAAAACGTTTTAATACAAAAACACCTCCAAGGCCCATTAGGGCTTGGCAGATGTTTTGAAAGTATTGATATACACAATTATAAGGTTTACCAAACCTGTCTAAGCACTGTTATAAACAAATTTCCCCTTCTTTCTCATAATTAACATTTCATATAAGGCCCTATAAACCAAATTTTGGTTATTACATTTAGAAGATCAGCTTGGATTACATCGTATGATGAGCTGGGTAAGTAAAATGATGGCGTCCATTATATTGTTTCCATTTACTTTCTCATGAATACGTAGTATAGAGAAAGTTTTTGGATAGTAATCTATGTCGAATTTTTGTGGGGGGGGGAATCCTGGAGGGGCTCACTGTAGCAAATACGGCCGTGGCAATCACGAAGGATCCTAGCTGAATCGACACCTATTTTCTTGTAGTCTTGGGTTAGAACCCTCTCTCTTTAATAGATCTATCTTGACCAACACTTGTTCACTTACCCCTTGTGAGGTTTGTTCTGTCGTTTGGTTTGTGCATTTATTTTCATATTTTCGATAGCTCTAAATTTGAGCTTATCTCCAACAAGATAAAAATTGAGGCTTTCTAAAAATGTACTCTACCGATTTCAATAAAATTTTGGTCAAACGTGGTATCCAAACCATTGTGCTAAATCGCGAGTAAAGAAAATTTGGGATTTAGGAATAAGTGGCAAAAAGCAAAATGAACCGTGAACATTTGACGAGATTAAACCGTTACTGTTTTTAAATATTTCAATTTAAACAACTTTTAAAATTTACAGAAAAGGGGATCCTTCTAACTAACCTATAAATACATAAGAAATACAAGAGTGTTTACTTAACAGTAAAAAAATACTTATTTAAACCCTGTTTTTACAATAATTAGCTTATTGATTATCTGGAGGTAAGGTAATATATATTTTGAAATGTAAATTTAGTTATTTATTATTTAAAAAATTTAATATCATAATTATATTCGTAATTTTGTAGTTTTACTTTTATTTGTAAACAGTAATAATATTTAAATAGGGAAAAATTAAATTTAAAAAACACATATACATAAAATAATGATTTATTTATTATTTATTATTATTTGTTAAATTGTCATTTTTTAAGTACGATATATTTGGTTTATGGTAACTATAGTATGATGCAATAAATATAACAAACAATAGTTATTAACTATGCAATGTGTATTTGTTCAAACATCAAATGAAATTCATATTTAAACTTTATTAAAAACTTATTTACCAAATAACCTAACTCACCAAATGCATAACAGCAAACCAATATATCCTCTACGTAAGTTCCAGTTGAATTAAATTTTTCATAGAAAAATAATCAGCTGTTTTAATAAATCAGCTGATTTAATAAAAAAATTTTAGTTTTATTTGTCTTGAAACACTTTAGCAGTCAACTTTTAAACTAGTTATTAAGTTCACTAACCGAGTGAGATGATAAAGAAAAACTCTCGTGTGTTCTAGTAAATTACCAACATTTGTTCTAAAAAAATTTCTAAAAACATTTTTACCGAAATCTCGTAAAATTTAACATATAGGCCTAAAATATGATTTAAAAAACCTCTTATGTGTTTTAGTAAACTACCAAGATCCGTTTAATATTTTTTTACCCATGTCTCGTAAAATATCCTTCAACGGATAATAAAATATAATATGATAATGAAAAGCTCTTGTGTATTCTAGTAAATTACCAAGATTTTTTAAATTTATTTTAATGTATAACATCAAACCAATATGTCCTCTACACAAGTCCTGCTGAATTAAATTTTACATAGAAAAATAATCAGCTGTTTTAATTGGATATCTCTGATGTTTACTTTATTTAAGCCTCAGCTGCTAGATATCGTGACGATTTTTCCTTTCACTCGTGACGTTATTTTCGTGACGATTTTTCCTTTCACAACATCGATTTAACAGCACCCAAAAATTGCCAACCGGGCGTAAAGTATTCACTTAAAAAAAACAACTAAATTTAACATAAGTATTATAGACATTTTTGAAGATAATATTATTTATAGTGTGATAAAGATAGTTGAAAATTTTTTCACAGTTTATATTCTTCACAGCGTGGGAGAAACATAACAAATTGACGCGATCCCAAACAGCCATGTGTTACAACACGCGCAAAGTTCCCAAACAATTAGGCTGGTTAAAATGTTTGAACATCGTTTCGTGACTAAATTTAATGGTTTCGTGCACCTGACACGGATGTGTTGCTGTTTAAGATAAACTCCACTGGGTCAAGACTGGGTTCAAACTAGATTGAGTTACATTGCAACTTATTAAAATATACTTAACGTTAATATTACAGTACACCAAAGAGATTAGGCGTTTTAAAAATAATATATTAACTTGAAATAAATAACACTTGTGGAAACCTCAATCACCTAATGAAACAAAACGCACTACTTTCCATTAGAAACATTTTATTTTCAACGAGACAACGTTTCAGTGTTTTATCTCAGATGTAACATATATATATATATATATATATATATATATATATATATACAGGGTGTTTCATGGGAACCCTGACAAACTTCGGGAAACGGTTCCATGGGTCAATACAAGAAAAAAATGTTATATAAAGATAGGTCCAAAACCTATTTGTTTCATATTTACAGCCAAAAATAGAGTTTTCTCAGTTTTGCTTGTAGTTAAGGCATTTTTTGACCTCTGGATCAAAAATTAGTGGTAATATTTTGATAAAACCTACAGGGTTAGTTAGTAGAGAAAATTCTACAGATATATCATTAGTTTTGGGTACTAAAATGAGGACTTTTATTCGGCAACAGCACTTTCAAGATTAAAATTTACTAAAAAAATTAGTACTCAAAAATTATTTTCAATTTTTAAATGGCTTTCTCGAGTGATCCGATGGACCATTATGGCTGCAACTTTACCAAAAGTTGTAGAATTTCATGTACAATAAAGTTATTATGTTTAGTTTTACAATCAACTTTTATTGGTGTATTAATAAACTGTAAGCTAACACAAATTACAAATTACCTTTTAACTGGTGTATGATGCAACATGCATTATTGTTTGTATAATATGAATTCTACTAAATTTAAATAAACATTATTTATCTTACAATACTATTTACTGGTTTTACCATAATAATAATTATACTTAGTTTAAAATGTTTTCAAATTGTCCCCCATTGTGATCTCAGCAGAATCTGGCTCGCTTTAACAGGGAAGGCGTCGCAGCTCTTATCATTGCAGGGTTGTCTTTGATTGATTGGGTGACATTTAATATTCTTTCTACTAACTCTACTCTTGTCTGTGGTTTGGTTTAGTAAACCTCAGTTTCCATGTGCTCCCACAAATAAAATTCCATTGGAGTCAGGTCCCGTGACTTTGGAGGCCAATGTACTGGTCCACGCTGAGTAATTACGTTTCCGTAACAAGCGAACAACATTTAGTGACGTGTGCGGAGGTGCTCCGTCATATTGATAGAACATTTTTGCCCTGGTTTGGATTGAGATATCCTCAAGAAGTTCTGGTAAGTGTCCTGTAAGAACTGTAAATATGTTAAACCATTCAGTACCCCATCTAAAGGTCCGACAAGATTGTCATTAATGAGGCCGCACCAAACATTGACTAAGAATCGTCTCTGAATGTTCGTCTCAACTGGGGCATGCGGATTTTCTTCGGCCCTTATGTGAGTGTTCTTGGAGTTATTAATACCATTCCGGGTGAATTAAGCCTCGTCTGTAAAAAGAATTAACATGACCAACCGACGATTTGCTTCAACCCAACGACAAAACTCAGACCTTTTAATATTATCACCGGCGTGAAGAGCTTGCACTTTCTTCAAATGGTAAGGATACAAACCTTCATTATTTAAGATTTTCCAAATCTTAGAAGAGGATACCAGATGCTGCTTTGAAAGCCTCCTCACACTAGTACCTAGGCTTTGCTGTACCGAATCAATGATACTCTGTTCTACATCAAGCGAAATTTGATTAATGCCTTCAAGTTTAGATTTAGCAAATGAACCTGTCTCTCTAAAACGACAATGCAATGTAAGTCGGTAAATACTTGTCTATTTGGGACAAGTCTGTTAGGAAATCTTCTGCCATATTCAATAACAGCTGCTCTAGAACTCCCATTACAAAATCCAAAATGTTGTTTGTAATAAAAAATGAAATAAGCTAATTAAGATTATTGATTATTATTTAGTTAAAGAATATTATGTTAAAAACCAGTAAATAGTATTGTAAGATAAATAATGTTTATTTAAATTTAGTAGAATTCATATTATACAAACAATAATGCATGTTGCATCATACACCAGTTAAAAGGTAATTTGTAATTTGTGTTAGCTTACAGTTTATTAATACACCAATAAAAGTTGATTGTAAAACTAAACATAATAACTTTATTGTACATGAAATTCTACAACTTTTGGTAAAGTTGCAGCCATAATGGTCCATCGGATCACTCGAGAAAGCCATTTAAAAATTGAAAATAATTTTTGAGTACTAACTTTTTTAGTAAATTTTAATCTTGAAAGTGCTGTTGCCGAATAAAAGTCCTCATTTTAGTACCCAAAACTAATGATATATCTGTAGAATTTTCTCTACTAACTAACCATGTGGGTTTTATCAAAATATTACCACTAATTTTTGATCCAGAGGTCAAAAAATGCCTTAACTACAAGCAAAACTGAAAAAACTCTATTTTTGGCTGTAAATATGAAACAAATAGGTTTTGGACCTATCTTTATATAACATTTTTTTCTTGTATTGACCCATGGAACCGTTTTCCGAAGTTTGTCAGGGTTCCCATGAAACACCCTGTATATATATATATATATATATATATATATATAACTAAGGGTGTCAGTGTTTACCGAAAAAAAATGTCGGAGTGAAGTTTAAAATACATTTTTTAATTCCCCGAAATTTAATCTCAACTGTGTAAACAGAAAATATGATTAAAATTATGATCTTGTAAAACTATGAAATTTAGTTTGTGTATTTCTCTAGTACTAAAGAAGCAAAAACAGCGGTGGCTCAATCCTGTACATAAGAAATTGTTATTCAGCTGTCTACAATAAAAGAGAAAGAGATTTAAACTACCTTTTCAGTTCACAAGATTTTGATACTTTTTCTTCTTTACCTTTAGAGTAAAATAGTCATCCAGAATAACGCCAGAACCCAGTCAAAGTTTACTAAAGAATTTGTTATACGTTCCCTGTATACATCATGTATATACGTTTTAAATATAGTTGGAGAATCAAGAAAACATTATTTCACTCACAACTTAGTTATTTCTGCTTTAGAAAATCCAAAAAAAAAACTGTTTTGAAGATAATTTCAAAAACCTATATATTTAGCATGATTTCAATTCGAGTTGTAATGTTTTAAATATTTATAATTTAAAGTACACTCAGAGGCTTACTTTAGAGAGTACGGCCTTGGCAATCCCAAGGGAACCTAGCTTGATCTACACTTGTTTCATGTAGTCGTGGGTTAGATTCCTCTCTTTCATCTTTCCTATCAAGTCTATTTTGAGCAACTTTTGTTTTTTTCCGACTCTGACCATATTAGATAATTCGAGAGATAAGAGTCTATGTTTTATGATTTGTCCTTCCTTTTTTTATAAGCGATGACGGCCAAGAGGTTTTTTTGCCTTTAAACCTTTTAGTTATATTACATTATTTATATTTTGTTGTTCGCTTTGTTAGGTATGTTTAATCATTATTTATTTGTATTTTTTAAATGCTAGTGAGATATAACAAAAAAATCTGGATGAAAGTAATTGAAAATTGTAATTTTTCTATTTTTAAAAATAACTTACCTAAAAAAATAACGTCACTACTTCACTGTTTATTATTACACAATAGTATTACGATACACTCAGGCTGGAATAAAAATAATACGTTTAATAAAACAAACAAAAAAATTGTTTAAAACCAATGTAATAATTAAGTAAATTCTAAACATGCAATTAGTGTTACAATACAAAGTTAACAGATGATCAGATCTAACCATCTGTCAACACTAAAACACGTGACAAGTATTATAATACTTATAGGCCTAACTTAAACATCTGATCAGAAATAAACATCTTGTTCAGGGGATCTCAGTTTGAGGGGTTAATATTTAACTTTGTTTACTTTATCTTGATAAACCACACTTTATGCTTACACTTTTCATGGCATTGCAAATATATATTTTTTATTTCATCAAAATCCATCAGGTGGTTTTTAAGGAGTGGAATGTCTTAAATTACTTCGAAACTGTGTGTGAAAATCCTACATTTCGTTCTGCCCAGCAATAGGGGGGGGGGGGGAGGAGGAGAGCTTCTAGCTTACGTTTACACTCAAGGTTTTCAGCTTTTGGAATACGTAGGTGGAAAATAATAAAAATATTACGATCACTTTTAGTACGATGGTTTTCTAATGATCGTCTCCATTAATAACGTGTCGTTTTTTTACCAAAATTGAAAATATGTCATCAATAAAATTAAATAATATTATATAAGAAACGAAATATAATATGTCTAGCCGACATATTTTATTGTATGAAAGACCATCCAAGTGGTTGACAACACTAAATGAATATTTCAAATAATTGCAAATCAAAAATAAGCGTTAAAACCATCTCTCTCTCTCTCTCTCTCTCTCTCTCTCTCTCTCTCTCTCTCTCTCTCTCTCTCTCTCTCTCTCTCTCTCTCTCTCTCTCTCTCTCTCTCTCTCTCTCTCTCTCTCTCTCTCTCTTACATCATATACAAGGGGGCGCGCGCACACACACACGCGCTCGCGCTCATAATAAGTCAAATAAATTTTCAACTTTCCTGTATTTTTTAATAAGGTATTTCCTCTCACTATAATCAGTACGATCGTTGAAATCCCAAAGTATCATAGCGGCACCTACATATTTATCCATTTAGTCTTGAGTTAGATTTTTCTCTTTCGTATCAGGTCAAATTGCTAACTGGTCTCTCTTGATTAACTCTTGTTCTCTTACGACGCTATTAGATTATTCGAGGCCTAGGGGTTTGTATTTTATATTCATTCCTTTTTTAGAAGCCGATGATGACCGAGAGGTGTGTAGGCTTCAAATATAAAGGAGAAACAAAATATTCTTCTAATAATTAAAGTGTTTGTCAAAATTGTAACGAGACATCCAGTTATTTCATTATTTCATCTTCTGTTAAAATTGAGTAAACAGTTTAGAAATTGTGGAAGTCTTCTTTCAAATTTCTATGTAGCCAAAACCTTTCCATGGTCCTGAATGACTATTTAAGTCTTGTGTTGTTTTAGGAAAACATTATCAAAATCATTGCAGGATATTTTTAGAAAGTTGAAATGTGTGTTTTGGTATTATGTGCAATTTTTTTCCACAAAATTTGAGGTCAAACACCTCGTGATTCGGCCAAAATATACCCACATCCAAACTTTAATCATAATCTATCCAATAGTTTACGTTGCAGAGAACTAAACAAATAACAGTGGATAGTGGATAGACGATAGACATCCAAATCAATAATAATTCTAAAACCCAATTTTTTTTACCCAAGGGATATGCAAACGAATATTTCCCTGAAAGATTTTACAAAAATGTTTGAACCCACTACATACCTTTACCCGTACCAGAGGTATCTAGGAAAGTAAAAAAATAAAAATTATTATCATAATACACTTTTATTGTGGAGGGACTTTTGAACACATTATATCTTCACAATTTACTCATATAAATAATCCATAGACTCTGAACTCTATCGTTATCTCTAGACATTCTTTCTGCAACTTCTGTTCTATACCAACGTTTAAATTACCTATGTTGCATACACGACTATCATTAATCGCTGTAATATTTACATTGAACAGATAATAATGCGGTCTGGATCTATAACATAGCTCAGTATTACAGTCATTAGCTACTTATGGAAGTCATTAAATTAAATATCTATTGACAAAGCTTTGAAACATATATCATTCACGTCTATATTTGTGCTACTGAATAGAAGTTGGAGTCAGTTTACGACACACAGTGGCGTAATAAAAAAAAGTTTCCTTATTAGGATATGTGAACAGGTTCTAGGCGTATAATGTAAATTGTAATTAATTAATAACGTTTATATGTTGTGATTATAAAATAATGAGAACGGCTTTGTAGCTAAATCTAGGCAATTCAGGTTATGTGACCTTGGTTGGAAAAATGAGAACGTTTGGTTAAATCAAGAATTTTAGTGTAGTTGGCGAAAAGTCATTTTACATTAATTTTGTCGAAATGTCAAGGAACGTGAAAGACTTATATTTTTTAACACCGCGGGCATCAGCCATTTCCATGAATTATAATGTCTACTTAATATAGTGAAATGGCGAAGAAAATTGATTTTGGATATTGGGGAAAGATCCATTGTGGTGTGGTTTTGTAAATCGATTTTTGAATGTTTTCCATCGTATATCTGCCGTTCATGTAGTCGGCGCCCAATTAATGGACAGATTTTATTCAAATGTTATATGAAGTATATTTGGTCATATATTTTTCTGTTTTTAATTAATGACTCAAAATTTGGGGGTATGCCTACGTGATAAAGTAACAAAATACAATTTGTATATTTTAGATAATCAAAACACAAACATAGCCTAGATAAAAACTAAAGGACATAGATCCATTATCTACATAACGTCTAATGATTGTCTTATCAGATAAAGCATCTATTATTGGCTTCGTCTTACTTCACTGTCTGTTCTTGTTGGACAACGGTCACGTAAGCTAGGAGTGAGGTTATGTTCGTTCAGTCATTGTTTAAATCAATGTGTGTTTATTATACGGTGATAAGTTGTCATTATAACTTTAGTATACTGTTTACTATATTATTTATTTAGTTTTTGTTAAAAAATGGTAAGAGTATATATTTAAATTAATAATTTGTGAGTTAGTTTTGAACAGTTATTTTAGCTAATACAGAAATTCTACCTGAGATCTTGAAACGTCCATGGATCGATCCTAACCATTTTAATAATTAAACACCGTACTATACGAGGTTAAATGTTTAGAACAGCGTACTAGAACTTAAATAAATGTTTTCTTTTTTTCAAAATTCTTTAACCTCAAAAATTTGTATTTGGTATTCTTCAGTTTCAATTTTGACAGTATTAAGTGAAATAGCGCTAAAATATTATTTTCCTTCTTAAAATAAAGCTTGTAGTTAATAAATTTCGAAAACGTTTTCATTTAAATTTTAGTACTAACTATTTACCTTGCATTGTGTTAGCGAACGTTTTATATTTTAGAGATTGCTATCTCGATGTAATTTTGTTATAAAGGCTCATTTTAGTGTATCATTGGACAAGTTCGTTGACTAGAAAATTCTGTTATTACATTACAAATTGGGGACCGATTTTCAACTTTAAAAAAAAACGTTTGTTTTATGATACCTTTTTACCCGAACGTCGCACAATGTCAACTATAACCCATTTAGCTTTAAATTCCTTATTCAAAAAGCTGAGTGATATAAAAATTTTCAAACTGCTTGATAATTTAAAAAAAGACCTAAAAAATATACACAATCTAAATAACAACTCGAGCAGTTGGAATTGTTATTGAATTTTAGTCACATTTAACACGTAACTAGGTTTTATATGATTACTACCTTTGAATAAAATCGTTTTCCGGGGGTAATGTTTTTACCCCGAAACTCCTAAAAGCCCCACAACTCATTTTAAGGAAGATTGAAATCTGTATCTATACATGCCCATACAATTTATGTAGTATGTATCTCTACAAAATCTCCGGCACATTTAGCAAATTCTTAGTGAATCATAAAAATATATGCATTCAATTTATTTATCGATTAATTTTCATTATTTATTATATTTTTAAAAAATTTGCAATGAAATATTCTATAAGATGGTACATTTTAAAAATAAATGTGAATGTATGTTATATACTATAAAAGTTTTGAAATTGTTACTTACTAATATATTTTTCCCCAAACATTTTCAATTTATTCTTGAAAATGACACACCAAAAATATATCTTGAACCATTTCGTCTATACACCATAAAATAAACAAATTAATTTACATTATTTTGAAAAATGTTCGATTTACTAAGTTTTTTTAAAAAAATTACTACATTTTCAGTTCTGGTCTCACATAGCCATAGGAAAAATGCATAACTTATATAACAAGAAAAATTACGTTTTCTATTAATCTGTGAATTGTATTTTCACACTTTTATAAATTTGCATTTTATTTTAAATACAGTAAATATTTTTGATAAAATAAGTTGACGAACAAAATAATTGAAAATCATTTTGTTTTTAAAAAATGTAAATAAATTCTACGTCAAATTTATAGTAATTCGTAATCAGCGAATGAAATTGATATAATAAATGAGAAACAAAATCGGTTGGAAAAATAGGGCAAATATTTTCGGAGTTCTTTTGAAACTTTTTCATTTGAAATTTAAGAAATAGTACATTACGTTTGAACTGCATACCAAATATTCTGAACTTTTTGGGGTGATAGTGACAATTTTGATTGTGACCTTAGATGCTAGAGTTTTTAAAAAATAGAATCAAAACCTATGGAGCCAATTTGGAGAAAATCATATTTTCTAGAAATTAGTTTCTGTGTAATGACATTCCTAAATTATATTTGAAAATTGATTGGTGTTGGTTTCTATGTTTATGAAACGTTCCTGTGATATTAGTGCAACCTTTATTTAAACTCAAAACAAAATTTCTGTTTTGAATCTATTTCGCTGTTAAAATATTCCAGAAATCGAAAAGTATAGACTAATTAATAGACTAAGGAAATAAATTGCCTGCCTCTTCAAGCGTTTGTGAATGCTTCTTCTAAATTTGTGCAACTAAATAGAAATAAGCCTTCATTTATGTTTATGAAATGCTCTCGAAAAGTCATAAACTATATAGTGAATAATAGATTATTTTTCAACGTTTAATAAAAACCTATACTTCACTGATGGACAACTTTACTAATGCATTCCATTTGTAACCACCTTAGGAGCTTATTTATCGTAAGACGCTATTAGAGTATTCAAGATCTTTGTTTTCTTTCTTACATGGTGGTACTTACTAGTTGAATGAATGCATTTTTTAAGGAAATGGAGAATCTTATTATTTTATGTTTGGAAAAAAACAATCAAAGCTGTGTTTGTGTGTTGTGAGAGAGATAAAAACATTAAAGAAAAACGTTAAAACTAAACAATGTAAGATCTATCAATGTCTAAAACAAGTGTTATATTCTAAAGTTAGAAGTAATTTAGAGCTTTATTGATGTAAATACTTTGTCAAGTGCATGTGAAAGGTTAACAGACAAGGTCATAATGAAACGCAGTCGCGTTTACTCGTACTAATGGCAACAATGTCCATCAGTTATCAAAGTGCAGTGAGAGTGCTGCAGGCCACAGATTGTTCTCCAAGATAACAGATTCATCATACGGTCAATCACTCTAGACACTTTCATAGCCTTGGAGCAGACACGGAAGTGCCTCTTGTAGAGTAGGCTATGTTTATGCAATACATTCATGATAACTCAATGTAGCAAAATCCTTAGGCGAGTTGTATTCACCCAAAAGTCGGCTGGATAAAGATATAGGTGATATGTTCTTGAGACCGATTAAATATGACCAAATTTTTATAAAACATGATTAGCGGCGACTTTGTCGTTGAACGCTTTTGAATGAGTAAACGTACTATTTGTGAGAATTTGTGTTCACGTTTTATTCTATCCATTTTACAAGTCAAGCTCAATATTTACTTATATTATTCTTAAATCTTTATACAATTCTACAGAGTTCAGCTTGGGGAAAATAATAATAAACATGCATTTGTATTATCATAAAGATGGAAAAAGATAATTACTTTAAAATTTGTTGCATTATATCTAAATAAATATTTAATTTATGTGAAAATTTGTAGTAGACTATTTTGTAGGGCATAAAATTTTGTGTCAACGACTGTGTTTTTTCTACGAGTTAGTTTAAACTGCCCAGTGGACTTTAAATATCAACAAAATAATTATATCAATGTATAGATTCCGTATTTATTCCGAAATTCTATGAAGTTTTATAAAGAAATAATCCTTGATTTATCAGAATATTGTTATATTCTTTTAAATCCTTAATTTTAACTCATTACCATGCTTGATACCCATCAAATCTTGTAAATCTAAATTAACCGACTTCCCATCGTCATAGAAAGATGAAATTTGCTCCTGACGTAAGTCAGCTGACAATAGAGTATTCTGTTGTTACTTTTATATATCTCGATATAAAATATATCAGTATATTTGTTATATTTCGATATTTTTGTTATATTACGGTTTATTTGTTACACTTCGATACATTTGTATATATTTAGATATATATCGATATCCTACGATATATTTCGATAAATATAAACGTATTTCAACTTACTCCTTATGTTTCGATGAATTCTAATATACTTTGTTGTACAATCGATACAATGGGCTTTGATATTTGTAAAAATAAAACCAAGGTTACGTTATCAGCTGTGTTCTGTTTTGGAGTCCGCCAGATTATGAATGGAGGCAATAGTGTATTTCGGCAAAGAGGCACAGTATCATTGTTTATACGATTAGTTAGATTTTGAACTGAGCATCATATCTTATTTTTGTGGTAATATTGCCATTAAACTTTGGATTAAACCTGGGGCAAAATGACTGACTTATTTTATAAACCTAGGATGGAAAGCGTGTTTAAAAGTTTTAGTGTGTGTATAAATTATTTACACTTGTTAAAACTGTGGTACGCAGAAGAAACACCAATTAATTACACTAATGAATATAATTTTGTGATCGTTATTTTTTTAATGAAATAATGCTGACAACATTTAGTATCTTATAAGTATTCAGTAATAAATATGGGGAAATTTTGTGGTGTTTCGACAAATGTGTTATCATTGACGAGATTCAGTGGTCAAATCTTATTTTATTTCATTTCATTCTGCTGCTCCAGGACACCCCTTTAATCAAAAGAAAAAAAGTAAAAAGATATATTTTTTTTTATTTTTTTATTTTTTTTTTATCAGGAAGAAAAAAGTAAGACGTTAATAAACCTAGACACATAAGCTATAAACCAAATTGAGAAAATCTCCCAGAAGAAATTTGGCGATGAACAAAAACAACGGAATGAAATTCAAGATGAATCGAAAGACCCAATGGAAATAGGTGATTGGGAAGACCTTGAATCAAATGACAGTTTTTCTAATATATTTTGCTAATGTTATTTAATATACTGCTAGAGTAATTAATCTTCAAATTACACCAAAATTTAAACGTAATCGGTAGAGCCGATGTAAAATAAAAAATACTTCTTTAATTTCAGAACCATACACTTTTGTTTCTTTTTTATCCGATAACTCATGAACCCCTATTTTTGGGGATATATAGACCAAGGTATATTTAGAGTTTTAGAAGCTACTTTATAGAAAAACATTATTAAAATCGTTAGACCAGATTTTTTTAAATGACATTTTTTCGTTTTAGTAAGAAATTCTCCCACAAAATTTGAGATCAAATACCTGCAGATTTGGCCAATATATAACCTGTCCAATATTATTTTGCGTTGTAGAGAACTAAATAGGTAACAGGGATAGACGATAGAAATACAGCATAAATAATTTTACCCTAAGGATATTTCCCAGAAAAGGTTTACATGAATGTTTGAACCCACTACATACCTTTACCCATACCAGAGGTATCTAAGAAAGTAAAAAAAATCAAAATTATTATCATATTACACAGAACACTTTTATTGTGGAGGGACTTTTGAACACATTATATCTTCACAATTTACTCATCTAGACATTCTTTCTGCAACCAAAGTTTAAAATCGTTCTATACCAAAGTTTAAAATACCAATGTTGCATACACGACTATCATTAATGGCTGTAATATTTACATTGAACAGATAATAATGCGGTCTGGATCTATAACATAGCTCAGTATTACAGTCATTAGCTACTTATAGAAGTTATTAAATTAAATATCTATTAACAAAGCTTTGAAACATATATCATTCACATATTTGTGCTACTAAATAGAAGTTGGAGTCAGTTTATATCACAGTGGCGTAATATAAAAGTTTCCTTATTAGGATACGTGAACAGGTTCTAGGCGAATAATGTAAATTGTAATTAATTAATAACGTTTATATGTAGTAATTATAAAATAATGAGAGCGGCTTGATAGATAAATCTAGGTAATTCAGGTTATGTGACCTTGGTTGTAAAAATAAGAACATTTAGTTGATTCAAGAATTTTAGAGTAGTTGGCGGAAAGTTATTTTAGTGAAACGCTTACTGTCGCTATTAAAATAAAATTGATAACAAAAAGTTGTGATACATGAAGTTGTGATTTTATTTTAAACGTTAAGACAATTCCTACTAAAAGTAAACTCGAAATCAGCTTTCTGAAAGCACAAGGGGAAATTATTTTCATAAATATTGGTTGAGAAAATATTTTCGAATTTTGGAAGCAATTATATTTTAATGAGGTGTTGATTATTTCAATATAATATATTTAACAAATTAAAATCAACATTAAACATAATATGGTTAATAAGTGCCTTGTTTGAAAAACCAATATTTTCCAAGGTTTACCCGCTTTTTTTCATGGGTTAGGCTTTAACCTAAACATAGTTGGTATTTTATAAATCAATTTTTTTTAAATATAAAGAAAACATGGTTGATAAAATCGATCGACAAACAAAATATGTGAAACTGTTGACAATCAATGTTTTAAAAAATGTAAATAAGTCTACGTTAATCAAAATATGTTGGAAACCAGAAGTTACCTATTTTCGACGTTCTTTTGGATATTGCTATTTATAAATATAAGGAATACAAGCTGACCCGTGCGAAGAAATTCGCACTCTAACCTACTTAAATCCCACTTAATTAAAGTACACACCGTATATTATTGTTTGTTGGTGGTTTTGTTTTACACAGACATAGATGTCACTACAGGAATTCCACAGACACTAGAACAACAGGAATTCCAGCAATCACGCCTCTTTGTTGAGCATCAGCATGAAGGTAGTCCATTAAACCTTTATATGTATCAACCCGCAAGACTTTTTGATGAGATCTAATAAATGCTAACCAAGAACCTTCCACTTTGACATAACTGTCTACAATATATTGCTGAAATAATTTTCCTGAAACATGCAATATACTGAAACCATCTCTCACTACCAAACGATAACAATAGTACTGTAACTGGGTTGTGGCTGTCCGCGAGGTAGTAGCATGGACTGCTACATGTTGTATACCTGTGGTCCAATCTGAATCCCCAAGTGGGAAAAGCATCGGGTAGCATAACGGATCACAGTGGGGATTTAAGAATGAGATCTTTGTAAGTGCACCGGTTGTTTTGGAGTACATGACAAACTTTACCTGGAGGCGTTCCATCATTTGTGACAAAAACAGCAGCAACCTCACTAACTGCAGGTGCATTGGATCTTCCTGCATAGAAGGCATTGGTCGTAGTAAACTGTAGTTTTACTTCTGGTGGAGAAGGCTCTACGTCTTTGACATATTTGAACAACTGAGCATACGGGTTGTGTCTATCAAGCATTGCTTGTGTAGGTGAGACATTAATTCTCTGCGACAGTTTCTATTAGCTTCATCGTCAGTACGATGTTGTAAGGCAGTGTCAAAATCCAGTATGAAAAAACCAACGTAAGAAGGTGCAAGTCCTGGAGGAGGCTGTAAACTTCCTACTGTATGATACATCTGGCCATGTACTTTAAAGCAAAAAGGCCCTCTGCCAGGAATGTTAACAGAGCTAACTTGGACCGAAGCAAAGCCTAGAGCATTGTTAAATTGTCTAATATATTCAAAGTAGTTTCTTGTATATAACTTTGTTAGTCGCTTATAAGATGTCCATCCCGAAGTAACGTAGCTGGATCTACACCTTTCATCTAGTCTTGACTTAGATACCTCTCTTTCCTCTATCCTATCAAGTTTTTCTTGACCAACTCTCGTTCTTTTCCGATCCGGGTTTCATATTCTCTTTTCACTTACCCAGTTTACTAAGTTAGGGTAAGTTCGGAAATCATCAAAATTTTCGATCTCTGTATTTTGAGCGATATTCACGTTTAATGTCATCCGTTCGTCGTAATTGTCGTTGTCTAAATAAGAACGTTAACGGCCACAAACATAGATAAGAATATGAAATTTTGTATATGGGACTATGAAAATTCAGTAACATCTAATTAAATATCTTTTATATAGATCTCTTTAAACAGTTTTTAGTTAATATCTTGTGTGTTATTCAAATATAACTAAGTTAGATTAAAAATTGCCGTAATGGACCATACATAACTCAACAATGATAAATAGCGAAGTATTGCCACTGACCTCCCAAGAAATTGTGATTTTCGTATAGTTTCGAGATTCGGCAGAACATACGAGCGTAGCGAGAAAAAGGTGTCATATATGTTCAGCTTCAAGGCCAGTTAAGGCTGAGACGCTAATACGAGCGAAGCGAGTCAATCTTGTAATCACAAATCTTGGCTCACAAATCTTGTAACAACTGTTTTAAACAAACTTACCGTACAGGATAAGGCCCAGAAACCAACTTTTAGGCGTTACATTTAGAGGATTTTTATTTTAAATCGTACGATGAACTTGATTTAGTAAAACTATGGTCATCAACTTGTTTTTTAATTTGTTATTATGGCCGCAAGGTTTTTCGTCTTAAAATAACAAAGAGGAAAATGTAAATTCTAAATGATTACCGATCAACCTTAATATTCATAAATACAGAATCCAACGCAGAGAGCTAGATACAATGAATGTATAATTTAAAATTGTCAATGGTTAACCATAATTTAATTTGTATTATGTGCTAAGGTAATAAAAAAAAGATGTAACGAACCTTTCGTATGGAAGGTAAATATTTTAAACTCTTGTTTTAATTGTTTTCTCACACTGGCTCTGAGAAAAAGTAGTTTATATTAGAGACTCCCAGCGGACATCAATCTTCTGTTATTGTCAGAAAGCAACGATCCAAAACTTTGGAGTCGTAAAAAAAAAGTTAAATATTAATAAAAGTGGAAATTTCGTTGTTATTATTCATTAATTATATTTATTTAAATGTTGGCATTACTTTGTCTTTTTAGGTTATAAATTACTTAGGCGTTAACGTTTATTCTTAATTATTATGTTTTATATTTAAAATTTATAGAACATGGTGAACAAGATTTTCCTTTCTACTTACCTAGAATACGTATTATGGACTAAGTTTGGCAATCCCACAGATTTACGTTTCATGGCTTCAGGAAACCGAAAAAATGATTTTCCATCCCTCGTTACGTGGCGTCTGTACGTAAGCACAATAGCGGCCACGAAAATTTATATAGGAACATGAAATTTGATTTAAGGGACTATTGAAATTCAAAAACATCGAATTGAAAACATCATAATTTTTGTCATTTTAAAGAGTCCATTCTTTTTATTTCAAATTAATAATGTGTTATTCAAATTATAATTAGACTAATTTAGGTACAAATATGCACATTTAATTTCGCATAGATGACAAATAGGAAAGTTATGGTCAAATATGTAATTTTGAACCTGGACCTGCCAAGAAAATGTGATATTCGTATAGTTATAACTGGCAGAGCAGCATCATGGACAAGAACGTAGCTAGTGGAAGCTCTTTCACATATGTACAGCTTAGAGGCCAGCTAAGGCCGAAACACTGACTAAAGGGAAGAGAGTGTAGATTGCTTAATTTACACACTACGTAAGTAGCAATATACGAGGTCCAGAAAACCTATGTAACAAACTGGGTAAGACCCCCTTGATCTAACATTTACTACAAGAACTAAGAAACCAACAATTACATTTAGAGGATTTACTTGTATGTAAGTGTATGATGGGATTGGGTAAGTCCCATAATGGCGCTCATAAAGTGTCGTATTAAGACATGTTATTGTATAAACATATTTTTGTTTAGCACCAATTGAAATAAAACAAAAATTTCCACGACAAAAGACGCCGTTTGAATTTAGTTGTAAACAAAATTGCACTTGTACGTTTGTAAAATGAACAACTGAAAATGAAAACTTAGTTATTGAAAAAGTGCTCGTTGTGATTTATTTTTTAATTATTTTTTTTATTTTTATTTTCATTTGGCGATTTAAGTTCCCAAATTTTGAGCGTTTAAAATGAACTC
This sequence comes from Aphrophora alni, assembly GCA_963513935.1. Lineage (NCBI taxonomy): Eukaryota > Metazoa > Arthropoda > Insecta > Hemiptera > Aphrophoridae > Aphrophora > Aphrophora alni. The sequence goes on along the minus strand of OY740773.1, from coordinate 94,374,617 downwards.
CTGATTTGTTTGTTTCTTATCAGTTATAAGATGTTTATTAATTAACAACTTACAATTAATAATTTTAAAATTTCATTATAATTATAAACACAAAAACTGAGAGTTGGTTACATCTAAAATTATTTGCTGTCAGAATTCTTGCTTTTTGTTCAAACAGTATTTCCGACTTCCAACCTTCACTATCAGAGCGTGATGACCTGTTGACATTACAAACTTGATTTTTAATTAAAGAATTTAACATTTGAGTTCAAGTTGTCCTGTTATTGACTAACATCGTCGGTTTGATATTCTATTTGAAAGATGCTATAGGAATATTAATAATACACATAGTTTCGTCGAACTCTAGAAACACTTGCAGTTTGATTCGAATATCAATCCGTAATTGCGTAGCTCTAAACGGATTTATTGTTCTAATCAAACCAGGTTTTCCTATTCAGAAAAGTTTTAAGTTGTATTGTATGATAGTTTTTCAAACTTTAGTTTAGAAACAAAATGGAAAAACAGATCTACCGATGACGAATATAGGATCTGAAAGAAAGGGAATTGAAATTCTTAAAAAAATACCAAACATTGTATTTGAATTTCTCCGATCCCAAAAACGTGTTTAAAGAATGAACGGTTATAATATGTAAGGCGTATTTCGAGGTGGTTTTAGTTTTAAACGATTATTTGGACATCACCACTGTGGCTAACCACCATCACATCCACCTAACATTACCTTCTTACGTTAGGAGATATCTAGGTCGTTAAGAGCTAAATTTGTACCAAACTCTCGTTAAAGACGATTTTGAAATTTCGTTTTTTGCGTTTTTACTTTGGCAAACATTTCCAGAATTTTGAGTTACAGGATATTTAAAAGGCATACTCCAGACCTAAAGAAACATTAATATACAATTTCATTATTTTAAGTTATTTCTTCCTTTTTTAAGGCGATGTTGATAAAGAGGTTTTTTAATTTTTAAACAAGGAAAAAGTAATAAAATTCATTACAATTGGTTCAACTTTTTTTTAGGTTGATACTTTCCCTTCACTAATACGAATGTGAGAAATTAATTGACATTTCCTTCGCTTGCTCAATAAACCAGGATCCTTGTTGTCATGGGATTGAGCGAGGTAAGCATTTATCCAATTTTTCGACGATAATTAATTTTAAGAAAATAATACAAATAATACAGGAATCTAGAACTTTCTTAACACCAAATAAATTTTATTATTTATAAACACACAAAAATATGCGTAACATGATCAATACTATTATGAATGTAGCCATAATAATTAAGTATTCCACAAATTTGAATTTTATAAAAACCCTCAGTTCAGACATTTTAATCATTCAAATTTAAAGACATATTCTCAAATAATTTCCAATTAACTGAAAATGCACCAAATAAAAATAATTATAAAATCAAGTTGGTAACTCAAATGCATAAACTACCGGACCTGTACATAAAAACTCAACATAAAATTAACATAAGAAGAAAAATCTTAAATTGAACCAACGGATATATTTCAATAAATAGGATCAAGTCAATTGAAAAAAATTGGCAATAAAATATTCACAATCATTGCCAACCAATCAACCAAAATCATATTCTTAACCAATTAATATGAAACCCAATCAAACGCCTTTTAATATCACGGTTTGCAGAAATTAAATTATAGTGTTGTGTTTTATTTTCTCGTTCCACAAACTTGTTAAAATTCTGTATTCAGATGCAAGGAGTGAATGCAAGCAATTAAAAACTAACCCATCAATTGAAATTATCCAGATCCATTGATTGCAACACCTTTACAGGTACGCAAATACCAGCAACCTTGGAATTCTCCACAAATTCAAAAATATTCCCATTAAACTATATAATATATAATAAACGACTCAATTTTGTCCTACAATCTATAGGAAAATCTGAAAATTGAAACATGTGTTTAATTTAAACATTAAGTTATTAATTCATATTAATTAAAAAGTTGTTGCTAAAAACGTATTTCTAGTTAAATTAATTCTTACTAGTTCTAATTTAATGAAAATAAAAGAGTTATTTTCCAAACTTATACTATGGTTCTATTTGCGTTAACTCTAAGTAGTTATAATAATTCTAATTCTATTTCTAACTAAAACAGTTATTGCTAAAAATTTAAGTTCTAATTCTATATCTAACTAAAAAAAGTTATTTATAAAAGCTTTAATTTTAGTTTAATCACTAAATTGAGAATTATCGATAAAAATTTTAATTGAAATTCTACTTCTATCTCTAAATTAAGATAGTTATTGATACAAATTTCAGTTTTAGTTCTACCTTTATCTCTAAATTAAGAGAGTTGTTGATAGAAATTTAAGGTTTAGTTCTACCTTTATCTCTAGATTAAGAGAGTTATTGATAAAAATTTAAAGTTTAGTCCTACCTTTATCTCTAAATTAAGAGAGTTGTTGATAAAATGTTAGTTTTAGTTCTAACATTATCTGCAAATTAAAGAGTTATTAAGAAAAAACATTCTACTTCCATTTATATATTAAGAGAGTTATTAATAATAACATAAGTTTTAGTTCTAAGTAAATTTACAGGAACTACATTTAATTCCTATTCTATAGAGTTTATAGATAGAAAGTAAATTTTTAGTTGTACAGTAAATCAAGAGGGTTATTGCTAAAAACTTAAGTTTTAGTTCTAATTAGTTCTAAAAAAACCAATAATCATCTTTATAGGAACGGGAATTTTAATGGATGTATTTTTTTTTTGTATATATGCTAGATTTTACTTTTTGTTACATATGCTAGTTATTAATAAAATTTTAGAAATTTCGTTTCTACCCACAGATTCTACGTTAATATATAATACCTCACATTGTGTAGTTTGACAAATTTTTTGCAAGGTCAAAAAGTGAAACAAATTGATTAAGAAAATTACAGCGTGCATATAGGTTATAAGTTAATTAGACATCATTGGTTTTTATTTAGACATAACAATGATTAGTATTCCAAGTACTACGCTAAGTCGAGAAAAATTGAAAGGAGTAAATGCTAAACGTAGTATTGTAGTATTTACAATATAAAATAAAGTCTATCTATCAGAGTTGAGGTGAAATAAGGAATAATTTTTAACAAATAGTGTAATAAATCTTTTTATTTTTTTGAAACAAGACGACATTTCAATGACTGAATTCATCTTCAGTTGTTTTCTTTGGGGCTCATTATATTGAGTATAGGCTTGGTAGTCCCGAGGTACCAATCTGGATCTATACCTTTTTTTAATCTTGGGTTAGATCTCTTTTTTTCATCTTTCTTGTTCTGTTCTCACCCTGACGTTATTAAAGTATTATATGTCTAGGGGGTCTTTATTTTATATTATTTTCTTCCTTTTTCTAAACGGCGATTATGACAGAAAGGTTTTTTGTTCTTTAAACAACAAAAAAAGAATATATGTATGAAAGAAGACAACATTTCAATGACTAAGTTGTCATCTTCAATTGTTGCAGGTTACAAAGTTTTGTGTACGAGTCACAACCGAAGATTAAGACTTAATCATTGAATCTCTTCTTGTTTCAAAGAAAGTGTTTATTCTGTAATATTATATTTTTTGTCTTGTTGTTTAAAGCCGAAACCCCTCTCGGTTATCATCCCCTTAAAAAAATAATAAGAATAAAATACTTAAAATAGAGACTCCAAGCTTTTGAATATTCTAATAGTATCAGGTTCGTCAAGAGATACCTGGTAAGAAAGATACAAAAGAAAGCTGGTTTAACCCAAAATTACACCAAGTAATGTGTAGATATAGCTAGGGTCCCTTGGGATTGTCACCCCCCCCCATACTCATTATTCGTGAGGCTGTGGAATTGTAATGGTCGTCGAAGTTTCCACAAATATTGCTCACTTTTATGTTAATGGACAATCAGCTAATCAATGTGAGTTGGTGTGTTGGATTACATGAGGTATAATCTCCATTCCAGGGAGAATGGTATCCATTTGTCTATTTATTGAAAATTGCAAAAATGGAAAGTTTGGAATATTAATTTATTACAGCGTAACGAAGTGGTTGATAATTAGAGAATTGAAAAGAATGAAATTTAAAAATCGTTGCGCCTCATAAAAATGAGATGATTCATCATCGGCCCTTGAATAATTAACAAGAAGGAAGCGACGAAGTTCTGTTACGAAGTGTAGTTGACATGTATGGAAGTAGCTTTGTTTTCTTTCCTAAAAGCTGTTTGTCAAGTTTCTTCAAGTTGGCTACTTATAATTCTGAGTTTGTTCAAAAGAACAATGTATACGTGTAGCTCTATCTATCCCAACATCTTGGCTATCAAATCTAGGGTAATAAACTTTGTTCTCAAATTATAATAAACAAAAACAAAGAGAGGGAGATCCTGTGTTGTCGTAGTTGAGCGTGTATTTAACTTTTATTATGTGCTACTAAAACCACAATGTTCACAATATACAATTTTATTTCTTTATACAAATGAACTTTAGTCATGGTTTTAGAACGTTCTAATTAATATTTCAAAGTAGCTAGTTTTATTATAATTATAATATATACATTTCTTAAACATAGTGCTGCAAGAAATGTTTCTATAACTTATAATTGGCTCAATCAGCTGGTATATCGTCTGTATGTTTTAATGTCAAACATTTTACTCAAATAATCTTCTTTTTAACTGAGCCAATATGTATAAGGATTTTTCTCTTCTCTGTTTTAAAAGCGACTGCTCAATACAATACAGTACCTAAATGACATAACTTATTTCGTTATTACCATGATCTAATTTCTTGTGCAAATGTTCTAAGTGTTGTTTTTGCTCATGCATATCTGCTTTAATACTGGACATTTCTAATTTAGTAGTTTCTGTGTTCTTTTCTAATTTGTCCTCCAAAATTTTACAATTATCCACTACATTTTGTTCCAATTGACTGTACTTTATTAAAATCTCATCTTTAAACTCAACCAGTTTGTTTTCTATCTTTTCATCAAATCTAACTAACAACTCCTCTTTCATTTTGTGCATTTGAATATTATTTTCTGTCAATTGTGCATTTACCACTGTGTTTAATTCCTTCATTTGGTTCATCATCTCAAGCATCCTATCATCACTACTTTCTTTCCTTGATAACTCACTATCAGTCGGAATATCTACATTAACTCTTTCCTTTTGCCTAACTTCTGGTACCTCCACTATATTTACTATTTCCCCTGTTGTTTCACTTACATTTTGTCTAGGCCTATAAGTTTTACTTTTAGAATCAGCCTCTAATTTCTTCTTTGACTCCTTAGGCTGGTCTCTCAAATTGTATGTATTTTGTTCTGACATTATTTTAAAATTTAATTTGGTTAATTTCAACATTTAGATAAGTTTCCTAATATAGTTAAATATTACTAATTGTTCCTATTACAATTTTTTGATTTCTTATTTAACAAAAGCCAGCACGTTGTGCGACAAAATTTATAATCTGTCTTATATTCAATTTAGGCAGCACACTGAGGTGTCAAATTTATAATAAAATGACTATATCTCCTTCTCAGAAACAAAAGTTGCCCCACGTTGTGAGTTAAATTATAGTGGAAAAAATTGTTAATACTATAAATGACTGACTGCTTTTTGTTTTATAAAATCAATGTTTAATCACTGTTTTGAGAATTAGCTTTAAATGGAATTACTTTTACAATTATATATCTGGATATATTTAATATACAATTAATACTGATATCTAAATTTTTTAAGCAAATCTCTTTCTCTCGGGTTAAAGAATCCCTGGCTGTTAAATAGGCAATCACTTAAATCTATACTTAAAACTATAATACAAATTGGATTATTAAAATTAGTTTCTATTAGGTTGCAAAGTTCAAATGTTCAAAAAAAATTATGTTTAATTGGTTTAATATGAGATTTTATACAATTCTATTCACTTTTATTTATTCAAAGTTAATTATAATCTTGGATGTATGTAACAAAATTAGCTGGATATTACCTAATGTTGGTGACTGTATTTTAAATACTGTTCATTGATTGTACTGAGAAAATAATATTACTCTTGCCTGTGTTAGTTATACCACTACAAGGCAAGTACAATATGTTCACTGTTTCTTTATTCTCTTTTATGAAATTTAACAACAACCAGCAAATACATCTTCACTTGGTGGATACAAAATTAGAAGTCTTCAAAGGGCGCCACAAAAAATTCCAAAAGATATGGCGCTCAAAAATAACTCACGGCCCACTCGTGTTGAATATCCTATGCCCAACAGGCACACTTTTTTTGGTCACATACACATTATTTTCCAAAATGTGTTTCACTGTTCTTAACTTGTATACTTTACGTATTTTAAACTGTTTATTAACATATCCAACTTCGAATTACTTATTATTGTTTCTTTTAAACTCGGGAATGTCCATTTTAATATCTCATATAGAATGTACTTTAGTCGGCATTATTTCAACTCGATCGCTCAGGCGCTTATTCCTCGTCTATCACTTAGTCTTCCGTAGTCACAGTTTATTTAATCATTTTAAATTTTTTCAATCACACTTGTTATTGGTTATGTTACAAGTTACAACCTTCTTTTAATATTCTAACACTAATTACTTATTTACACTAAACATGATTGACTTTACAACGTAAAAACAATGAAAACGTTCTTACCGCTAACTTTAGGCTTGTAGATAAAATTTGGTTGTATTATTTATTTGTTTTGAAAATAGGTTTAGTTTAATTTAGCTTTAACTGGTTATAATATGTGAATTTAGTGTTATTTAATTATTATTTTCATATCCCGAAATACTTAAATTTTCATTTATATGAATTCTTATCCAAATACGAATTTTGAGGTTATATATTTACTTTCTAGGCTTTATCTTTGAATCTCATATTTCATTGTTCTTTTAAATCTCAGCCAGGACTCCTTTACCTTTGAATTATTATTTATTTACCCTTCAATTGTATTAAAAATGTTACACTGTATATTGCCAAGTGGTCATGTTGTATTATCCACTTTTTGGAATTTTGTTGGTCTACATAAATGTTGTCTTTACAATTATCAGACAAATAAACTAAAAAAATTGGCAGTTATAGGTGCTGTCGATAGAAGTGAAAACTTGGAACTTTTAGTATTAAAATTTGAAATTTCATAATGTTTAAATTAATTTTTATCATTATCCGAGGAAACTGCTCCTACCAATTCTTCTTCATCTTCTTGTCTTTTTTTTCTTTTTTTTCCTTTTCATTTACCACCGTCTGAAGACATCGTCAGGATCAAGGATCTAAACAAATATGGAAAACGGATATGTAAAATAACACTAATTCCATGACAATATTTTTTCGTAATTTTCTAATAATAAAATCGAATGATATAAAATTATAGATAATCATTTACCAAAAATAGCAAAGCACGTATTTTATTTTTCACAATTAAAATTAATAAATAATGATTTCGAAAAAATATTAATTTTTTTAAATAAAATAAAATATTTAATGGAATGAAAGTCGGAGCCTTTTTCATCATTTTAAACTAAAGATTTTGATAATATAGGGTAATAAACTATAATTTTGCAGTAATAATCATATTTTAAACTTCAACGCATTAATCTTAAATTATTATTAGATTTTATAAAATTTTTAATTTCAAAATCTACGATAAAAATATGATTAAACAACTAGAAATCTGTTTTACAACGGTAGTAAAAAAACGTCCAAGCCACTGCGAAATACTAATTCCGTGATGCATGCAGAGGTTAAAATATTAGAAAATAAATAATATAAAATTTTCAAACGCCAAAATAAATACGAAAATTTAAAATTTTTTTTTGTTATTTATTTTTCATCTTAAAAATATTAGTACATTTATTTATTACTCACTATTGTACTGCACAGTGATTCTACAATTAAACACTTCAACAATTCAAATAATAATCAAACGAAAACACAAGATATACACAGCACTAATGTTGCACAATACGTCAGCTGTATAGCTACAGATATACTGTTATTAAGCATGTCGGTGACGCGAACACACGAGATTTCACCCATCCAAAAAGCGTCTAACGCGCACAGCACACGGCCGCTGCGCTTGCGCCAGTCATGAGCATGTCGGTGACGCGAACCCATAAGATTTTCCCCTACCAAAAAGTGCTCAACGCGGCTAAAGAAGTTTTCACTTCAAAAACTTCGTCTCTGGTTTAACATATTCAACTCTACACCTCTCTGAAAACTTACTATATCTATCGCGAGATTTTTCTGGTAGTAGGTTTAGTGATATGTCTAACGCTTTTTTCAATAACTTATCTGGTATGTTAGATACACTTACAGCAGTCATTTTCAAAAACGTAAATACTACAGTAATATTTGTTTTGACAATTCTATTGTTAATTATTTAAGATCAGCTAATTTCAAACGCATGCATTGGAAAGAAACATTATTGCTCCTGGTGGGCAAACACGAAACTAAGAGCAATGGAAAGTCAGCTGATCGTTTTCCTTTGCTCTAAATTTGAGATTGGGAAACGATCACTTTCCTCTCTTATCAAAAACAGCTGCTTTCGGTGCAGTATGATGAAAAAATTCATTATCAATTAACTCATCCCTGTTTACATGTTAAAAGAAAATTAGTTTTTAGGGCAACAGATTTGTGCTATTAGGGCAGCAGTATTGTGTTAGTTCATCTATCTGACGTAATGAGAATATTTAATGAAATTGTGGTTTAGAACAAATGTAAACACTTTATATAGCTCGTATTACGTAGTTTTTCAACTCAAAGTATAATGTAGAGTTTTTAATTTCTATTTTTAATTGTCAACCAATTATGACTAGCGTTTTACGCTATTAATCTTTGTGAAGACCCTAGCGTGCTTTGCATGAAAACTAGTTTGATTATAAATTAATTAAAATGTAATTGACGATTTCAATTTAAATAAATGGGGCTTTAATGTTTAAAGCTGATTTAAATGTTGTCAACTAAATCAGCTGTAGTAATTAATAGATACAGATGTACTAACGTGTAAACCTTAGAAATTTTTTATTTATGGAGATCTTTAGAGAATAAAAAAATAAAGAGGTTTAATACCTGCAGAGTATTTTATTACTATGTACACTTTTTTAGTTCTCACTAATCAATAAGAAACATATAAACCTTGTTTTATATCTTGAAGATTAATTTTACTTTATATATATTCAATAAGTATGTTTCTTAAAAATAAAGGACCACTAAATCACAAGGATTGATATTATTGATTATATCGAGAATAGACATACAAGGGTGTAAGACCCAACTTTTAGGCAACTTGTATCCATTCTATAACATGTTCTCTAGCAAACGTAGTTTAACTAACTTATGACTTGTAACACTGCCGGTATATTGTAATTTTAATTTCAAAAATAAACACAAGAATACACGTATACAGAGTGTCCACAAAGAAACACAAAATGAATTAACGATTTTGTGTCTTTTCTAATGAGTCTCTTTTGTGTATAAGGTAATTTTTCCAAATTTGATAGAAAAAATTATGAGTTATGTAGAGGTTTTTAGCTTAGGCTGTACTTTAGTTCATGGGATATTATAGTAAGCATTATCATTGTTTTCTCGCCAGAGCCTTTGTTAGCCAGTGTTAATCGAGGTGGCACTCAGTGCACATCAAATGTACTTCAATAATTAAAACGAGTTTTTAAAAGTATATTAAATCTTGTTCAATTATTAAAAAGTGTTTGACAAAATTAAAACGCCTTAATTAAAGGTAAATGTATCGCCAATTATTTTTTTGAATCTTTTCCTTAATCAAAAGTCATGGTTATTACAACGTATTTGTAAATGTATGAAAATTACAATTTACACGTATCTGAAACTGCGCGAAGCGGCTGATGAAAAATGACTCTTTTGGGTACAAATATTTTTTTTAATGTATTTTAAATTTTTGTTAATCTAATTTTATATCAATATTAGGAGAATACAAAACAAGATATATTTGTTTATCCGGTCTTACGATTTTGATCAAACATGGATATCTTTTGAAATTGAACATTAAAAAAAATAATAATAATGTCAGTAAAAGATTTAAGTACAAGTATCAGTCAGGAAACCATATGTTGTAATAAGCCAAAAAATAATAACTTATATCTTAAAACTAGTACCAAAATTGATTGAGAAATAAATTTTCAAGGTCCTTGTAAGTCATTCAATATTAAAATGCACTAGAATATAATAATATGACTTCTTACACTTCCACAAGTATAGGTTATACAAATTAGTATATACTGTCAGAGTAACAGGTGCAAGCAAGGTGTATCATATTGTCTACGCACGATTGACTCAATGTGATCTCACCGAGTATCTGTCAGATATATTAGCGCTTAGCGTTTACAAGAGGTTTTTATTTAAAACATACGTTCTTAATCTTAGGATCGGTTTTTAAATAGTAGATTAAACTCATTACAAACTATATAGTTACTGAACTAAAATTAACTTAGTATTAGATATACTGTTGTTAAAAGCTTCTGTATTCCAGAAATAAATTAGTCAAGATATAATATTATATTTACTCCTATAGTTTAAAATATTTTATCTTTGGAGTAAAGGTAGCACTAAGGCTCACTTATAATGGGTCTCAACACGTTTTTTTTAATGTAGCCTTGGGTTAGATCCCTCTATTTAATTTTCCCTATCAGTTCCTCTCTAAACCAACTCTTGTTCTCTCTCTCGACCTTGATGTGTTCTCTCTCTCGACCTTGATGTGTTCTCTCTCGACACTTATTAAAGTGTTCGAGGACTTTTTTGTTCTTTTCTTCCTTTTTTTTATAAGGCGGTGGTTTTACATCTTATTGAAACTGTAGGTAACTTTTTTTGATCGGCTTCACTTAAAATTTTTATGTTAATTCTCTACTTAATCCAACAATATTTGAGGATTAAAATTTGTACTATATACTCCCGAGTCTAGAAATTTATTTCAAGTTACAATCTGAAAAGCTACCCTTGTTTCAGAGACCTGCCCTTAATCAACCTTTTAGATTAGAAAAAAGTGCACGGGTGACAAGCGAAAACTAAGATTTTAAATTGATTTAAATCCATTTGAAGCGTTTTACTTGCCTCGCTTTCCTTCTAATACCGATAAGGTTTGCGTTTATGGCACCACATTTGCCGATCTGCAAACCCCTTATAATTAGCGGCATATTTAAGTTTATCAGTATAGCCTACGTTCATTGTATATGTAGCATTTCTGAAAAACAATTACAGATCTTGTCCACGTACTGACAATCACGTAGCCGCTCTGCGCGGGGACAAGTTGCTTTTCTTCCGTCACCAATACGAACCCGTACGTACGTAACCTTGAACTTCAAAGTATTACTTTATTTCTTCTTCTTCTTTGAAGTCACGTCAATAAATTCGTTGTTGATTTTTTGTCTCTCGAACAATCCACAATAAGTTGTATATAAAGTGACTCGCTTCCCACCAGTGGATTTTGACAGAGTCGTTGGATCAATTTCGTACATCAAAACTTAATAATTTCTACATTTTCTTTTAATTTATTGACTCACTTAAAGGGCATTTAGAATCACCAAATTTGGCAGGCATATTGGCACATCCAAGTTCCATTGTTTTAAGTTTCCTCTAAGTGTGTCTAAAAATTAAATTACTTGTGGTAAATGTACAAAATATATCTAAAATAAAAAATTTAGATGTATCACAGGTATAACCAATGGAGAAAAAGTCCTAAAACCAAACTTGTACATCTCGCCAAATCCGTAGCTGCAATCCGTTTTTTGATAGCTCGTACTGTTTAACTAGAATAAACTTTCACAAAAGGTCTACACCGATTTTAAAGTTGCGTCCGCCATTTTCAATTCTAAAGGAGTTTAATTTATTTTTTTTTTTACTTTTTGGAATTTTCCTATCGGTTACAGGCTAAAAACTATAAGTTTGGCAAATTTCAAATTTCTAGTTCATCTGAAAGTAAGTTCCCTGAAAGTAAGATTCCCTTAGAATTTAGAAGGGTCTAAGGGAAAAACGATCATTGTCCAATTTGTATAGATGTCGTGAGTGAGTCGGATAATATATATATTTATTAAACCATAGTTCGGAAACCCTTAATTTTCAATCTGTTGACCATTTTGTGTTTTTAAAAAAAAAAAAAAATATATATATATATATATATATATATTTCAAGTGAAAAATGTACAACCTAGACTGGGAATTGAACCCAGGAACCTTTGGCTGTACGTGCCAATGCTTTACCAAATGAGCTATCCTTAGTCGCTTCCCAGCATAGGGCGTACACTTCTCACTTGACTTTGCATTTTGCTGTATTTTTCGAGTTATCAAATTAATTACCTCGTTAGAAACGACATTGAAATTAATATTTTACTCAACTTGCAGCCCTTACGTATGCATTTATAACAAGGTAATTAATTTGATAACTCGAAAATTGCAGCCAAAAGCAAAGTCAAGTGAAAAGTGTACGCTCTATGCGGGGGGGCGACTAAGGATAGCTCATTTGGTAAAGCATTGGCACATACAGCCAAAGGTCCTGGATTCATTTCCAAGTCTAGGTAGTATATTTTTCATTTGAAATATTATTTAATTTAACAATACTAGTGGGTAAAACGTATAAGTGTTACAATCATCCATTAATATATATATATATATATATATATATATATATATATATATATATATATATATTTGAAAGTAGATCAGATTAAGTGAATATTTAGTATACACATTATATTATATAATCTTTTCAGCAGTATACCATAAAACAAAGATTTTATTTTATACTTTCTCAAAATGGGGGACATTTTAAATGTTTAATGTGAAATAACTCGAAAACCATTAACATATTAACAAGAAACAAAAGATTTTCTTCTCTTAACAAACAGGAGGGCAAAAACCGACAAAAACAATAAAATATTGAAATTAGCATTAACTCACCAATAGTATTTTGAAACTGTAAAGATAAACATTTTTAATATTTAGCACATTTCTGGGCGATGTCTTATAATAATATTATTTTGTGTTAGGACATTTGCAAAGAAATTATGTTTCGTTTTTTCTCGGATATCCTTTGATCTTTTTCGTAAAAATACAAAATGGACGGAATACGAAGCATTCCCGGATCTTTGTTTCAATAAACTCTATTTATTTTTGGCTCAAAAATCAGCTGCCGCAATATTCTCGTGCAATTTAGAATTAACTGTACATGCGAAAAAAAAATTCTAGGTATTTTAATATCTCTAATCGAAACACCGACACTCAATGCTATGAAATGTCCACAGATCTGTCAATTGGAGTAAATTACTAAATTGACACCATTTCAGAACCATACAATTCTTGTAATAAATGCTCTAAAAGTCGTAACTTTTGGTTTATTTTATTTAAATGTATAATATATACAGAACCATTTTAACGAATACTTGGACAACCAGAAAAATCGTTTGGTAAATTTCCAAATTACAGCCAATTTTTACATGTCAGAAAATGTATTTTTAATTATTTAACTTTTCATTTATTAACGCGCAATAAATAATTTTGTGTAGTTTTAAAAACAAGAGCCAAATATATATATATATATATATATATATATATATATATATATATATATATATATATATGAGCTCTCAGACACATTGAGAGTCCCGAGAATTTACTAAATCCAAAGGTAAGTGGATTTATACCTTTTTTTAGTAGTTTTGGGGTAGATCCTTCTTTTTCATCTTTCCCATCACGTCTATCTTGACCATCTCGTGTTCTTTTCCGACCCTGATGCTTTTAGTGTATTTGTGATTTTTTTTTCCATTTTATCATAAAGCAATAACGATTGAGAGCTTTTTCACCTTTAAACGACAAGAAATATTGTACGATAAGAAAATCGTACGTTTTAACTAATTGTTACCTATATAATCTGAAAATTAGTAATAATATCTCCAGTAATTGAAATTACAGATAAATTGTTTTCAAATTTATGTTTTTTATTGCCACGTGAATATGACTATTCCGATGGTTTTATTGTCGAACTTTCATATTTTTACATCTTTTAATAATTTTACAATTAATATCACACTTATATCTACTACAGAGATATAACTAAAGATGGAGTCCCGACTCCGAAACGAGTCTTGAGAACAAGACAAATTTAAGTCACATGACGGAACAAATGAGGTAATTTATTACTACCTATTAATTGTTAATCATTATTGACTTGGACTCCTACAATGAACATTTCAATAATGTTAGCCGTTTATATTTTTGTAACTTAATGGTTTTAGCGATATTTAATATTAAAAATTTCAAATGACCGCCATTTTGTAAACTTTAGATTCTTGATATACTGGTAAAACGTACCATTTAAAATGTGTGTAACAAATTTCGACTAGAAATTTTAATAATTTTTTAGTTAACATAATTTCTCTATAAAATGCAAATCGACATACGGATAACGAAAAGCTTTCGGACATATATTTTTATAAACTTTTTTTATTTCGATGAAATAGATCACTCCCCGAAATTAAAACACATATTGTTGAAACACCCTGTATATAGTCTCTTGTGTAACTCATTATTTTAATTTAAATTGATACATATAAACAATATCGATTAAATTACTATGAATATAGAATTTTCAACGATTACAACACTCTTCTTGTACGAGTTGTTTTCAAGTGACACTTTATGCTCTTGTACGTGGCGTACAATGCTTGTAACTGAATGCCTAATTTGTTAAAACCACTTTGTTCTTCGATGCCGCGTCTAATTGGATCCACTCTTCTTATTTATTTCATCGAATCTTCTCAAAGATTCCTTAAATGTAAAACCTAATGTTTTGGGTTAATGAACTTTTGATCTGGATTTCAAATGACCCACGATTGTCTGGGTTCGGTTTTGCATTCATTATCGTTAAGGCTTGCAGTACTTGATACCGTTGCCATCCTTGTTAAGGCTTATGTAAATACCTTCAGACTTGTTTTGTTTGGAGACACTCTGCTCTGTTTAGAGAAAGTATGCAGTTTTAAACTATCTCACTTGAAACCAGGAAGCAAATATAATTGATAAATTAATCACAAGTTTCAAAACGTTTGAATAATACAATTTTATTAAAAGGAGTATGTCATTTAAGTTGATAGAACAAAATAACTTAAAAACACACATTTTCTAAAAAAACAACAAATGTTTTAGACAAAAGGGGTTTCCTTTTAAATGATATACATATATATATATATATATATATATATTTTATTTATTAAATAAAAACCTAACATAACGTTTTGTTACATTATCTTATTCAACGACAAAGAAAAACAATTTTTTCCGACTTCAATTTTGTAAGATATTGAATGCAATACTCAAAGACTTAAAATTTAAAAATTGTTAACTTTTTAAAAAAAAGTCATTGGACGATTGTTTTAATGTAAGCTATGGAAATTATTTTTTAACAATTTTGAGGTATTCAGGAATAATTATGCAACAAAAATTAGGTCAAAGTAATTTTTTTTTTGTTTCTTGCACTTTTTCTATAAAAATGATAATTTCTAAGTTAAATTGCCTCAAAAAATAGTGAGCTATAATGTGTATAGGTGTGGATTTTCCGAGGGACCAAGCTGGATCTACACTTTTACATGTAGTCTTGGATTAGATTCCTGTCTATAATGTTTCCTATACCTTGACCAACTCTTGTTCTTTTTCGAGACTGACGCTATTAAAATATTCCTGTGCTAGGAGTATTTATTTTACAGTATAATCTTTTCTTCTTTTTTTTATACGGCGATGTTGAGCGAAAGGTTTTTGCCTTTATACGATCAAAAATATAAAAGGAAAATGAAAATATTCTTTAAAGTTCAATAATTTCAATTTAAACCCTAGACAAATTTAAGTTGTTAAAAAATGGACGCTTTGTTTGTTTTTTTGTTGTTAAATAAGTATTTTAAAAAATATATATATAATTTAGATAAAATCTCTAAAAATCAATATATATATATATATATATATATATATATATATATTGTTTCTATAGATATATATTCAGAATTCTCGATTTAACTACCACACCCGATTATAATAAATGTTACCTTTTGATGATCATATCTTTTTTTAAATTTTTAATTATAGCATTAATCAACTTACAGAGTTAAGTCTTCCTTCAGAATCACTAGAATAAATCATCCAAAACATACCATATTGTCAAATTTATATTGTCAAATCAAAAATTATTGTCGGAATACAAGATTTTAATGAAAAAACAACAGTTTTGCGTCCCATTATTTGCCTTTCAACTACCGTTTCAATATCATTGATATAGTTTACTCAGACATTTATGTATATAAAATAGAATATACGACGTTTCGAGAATGTGTATCAACTCTCGTTATCAAACTACAACATGATTAGGGTCAACATAGTTTAGTATCCTAGGACTATGTTGGAAACTGAAAATCTGAGTCTATTGGGCTAAGAGAGAAATCCAGAACTAAAGCTTAAGTTAAGCAGGAGTGGTTGAAATAAGTAAAAATACGTTATCAGAAAAACCTCGAGTTAACAGAAGTGCACACTAACACATGACATGTGTGTACAGCACAACACGCAGTTCAACTGTGTAATCACATTAATATAAAATATTTTAATTATGACTGGAATTAGTAACTGATAAAAATTACAAAATAATTATTGCATTGTAATTAAAGTCAGATACCGGAATTACAGATCCAAATATTTTATAGTTTTAATTTGCTTAAGTTAATCATAAAATATTGAAAAAATCGAAGCCAACGTCCCAAATAAACACAGGAGTGTCGATCCGTAGTTCATTATTATTTTATATCTTATTTATCCTACATAAGATTTTTTTTAAATTTTCAGTATCAATTTTACAAATTGTGATACCAAATATTGCCAATATACTTTAAACAGATTATATATTCAATCAAATATGCGCCTGGAGAACAAAAAATGTTGATTTATAGGGTGTAGTTTCCTCTTTTTAGTTCTCTCTCTGCTTAAAGAAAGTCACATTTTGTAATTACTAAGTCCTTAATCCCTAATTCCATAAATGGGTGATGAGACAATTTGTTTGCGGAAACTTCAGAATATATTTAAATAATTCTTTCTTCATTGACATTCAAATCAAGCTTAACTAAAAAGCCACACCCTCTATCCCCTGTAATGAGCCTGATTAAACTAGTGATTTGCTCGACCTAATGACAACACCTTTCCTGACCTAACGTTCAAATCACCACGTCATTTCTTATTTCTTATACGACAGAATCTTTAGATCAGTAACAAAAACAGATAAATTAATCATTTACAAACATCATCTTAAATTATTTAACATTCAATTTTATTTCAACCAGATGTGTTATCAGCAACACCTTAATTGAACATGAGTGGTATGTATAATTATTATAATTACAAGTATTAATATATATAACACTACACATCAATTAGTAGTATAAGTGATGCTATTCAAACATAAATTAGTACAACAGATGCTACTCAAATATAAATTAGTACAACCAATGCTACTCAATTATAAATTAGTACGACTGATGATAGTTAAACATTAATTAATAAAACAGATGCTACTCAAATATAAATTAGTACAACCAATGCTACTCAATTATAAATTAGTACGACTGATGGTAGTTAAACATTAATAAATAAAACAGATGCTACTCAAATTTAAATTAGTACAACCAATGCTTCTCAACATTAGTATACTTGTAATCATTGATCACAATAATAATATGTCTATAGTAATAATTATTTTATCGTGTAAGCGAAAGCAAAATCTATAACGTAAAATATTCCACTTCCAGTACGAAGTACGAAGATTAACGTATAAATAAGTTTGATCTCAAATTTAGACCAGTTAGTACAAATTTCTACAAAATAGCGTGATTATAGAGTTTGAGGAAAATCAATCGCTAAATGGCGGCCAATTTGGTTTTCGTTAATACTTTTGCTTCTATACATTATATCAGGTCGAGTTGTATAATGCTATGCAATTTTAGAATCAACACCCTAACGATGCTCAAATGACCCTTCGATAATAAAAATTAAGAAAGTAAAGCCTAAAAACAAATTTTTACAACTTAATCTAAAAATTTGAAGTTATTTGTTAATGATGGAAGTTCAATTTTATTATTATGCATTTTTCGGACATTTGCCATCATTTGTGTGTTAGAAATCAAAACACGACGTTTTGGGAATAAGAATCAATTCCCGTTATCAAGTGACTAAAAACTAAAGAAACATGAAACTAGAAACTAAGCCTATGGAAGAAGTGAAATTAAATAAGAATACCACCAACCTTAATATCTAAGCATGCATCTCAGAGCTAAAACTGAGAAGTCAAAAAACACAAACACGGTAACACACAACTAACTTCAAATACGTGTTGCTGTATCAACGATACAGCAACAAGTGACGTGGTCCAGAAGGCGTGACAAACTATTAGGGGAGTGGCCTATTGTTAGTTGTATTAAGCTTCCTAGCACGAGAGCGGATTACAACCCCTTGTGGCGATTTAACAGATAAAATTTCAGCTTGTTTTTAGTTGTAGGGATATTATAACCAAACGTAAAATAATTGAAGCCTCATATATAAAACTAACGGACAATCCTATCAGCCAATCAAGTATTGAAGTAAGGCCATTATGGCTCCCATTATTAAAAAAGAACTAAAATTTGATTATAATATCCCTACAACTAAAAAACAAGCTGAAATTTTAACTGTTAAAATCGCTCCTTTTGTAGGTTCTGAACCAGCAATATTCCTGGAAAACTGTTAAAATAATGATTAAAAAGGAGAACCCCTTATATAAGTAGGGGGGGGGGAGAGAGAGAGAGAGAGAGAGAGAGAGAGAGAGAGAGAGAGAGAGAGAGAGAGAGAGAGAGAGAGAGAGAGAGAGAGAGAGAGAGAGAGAGAGAGAGAGAGAGAGAGAGAGAGAGAGAGAGAGAGAGAGAGAGAGAGAGAGAGAGAGAGAGAGAGAGAGAGAATTGCGAAAGATTTCCCTCAATATGAGCGTGGTGTAGATATTTTACATAGCAGTCTACTTTGAATATACACGTTTTGATTATAGGGAACCCTCAGGGGCTTATTGTAGTACGTACGTACGTGGCAATCTCGAGGCAGCTAGCTGAATCTACACATTTCTTTATATAGTCTAGGTTTAGATCACTCCCTTTCATCTTTGTTATCAGGTCTCTCATGAACAACTGTTGTTCTCTTCTGACCCTGACGCTATTAGAGTACTGTATTTGAGAGACGATTACGACCGAGAAGTTTTATACCTTTATACGATTATAGGAAGAGTGTTTGTTGTACCTGATAGCTATCAATGTAGATTGAAAGAAACGAACGAGTATTTCGTTGTCTCCTATGAAGAGTTCAGCGGAGTATGGTATGACACGGAGTATTTAAATGATAGAAATTTCAAAATGAGGTTTGTCTCAAGGGATCCCTATTATTTATTTAATTTATTTGTTGCAATGTTTTTCATTTTTAGTTCTTTGATTTTGTTATTTTATTTTTTTAATACTGCAGATAGAAATTTTATGTTTAAGTAAATAATTAAATAAATAAAATATTGTTAGAGAAAAATGTAAAACAACATGAATATCTATTGATCGATATCTTAATGTTTTATCTGAATAACCAAATAAATGAAAATACACACTTCTTTCAAATAATATTTTAATATGCACATGTGCACAATGCTCAAAGAACCTAGATGTTGATCAATGTCTTTGAAATGGCTTTAAGCTGAGTTTAATAACTTGCTTTTTTTAATAACTCTATTAATTTGAAGTTCTCCTTTTCTAATTGTTATTAATACATCAATAACTGGAACTCAAAGCAACCACATAAATAATTTGACTTGGAATCAAGATGGATTTCAAGTGCAAGTTTTCCATTCAAGGTATGAATACTCGTGGTATAGATACAAGACAAGGCCACGTGCTTCGACATCTCTGTCAATCTAATCGTATGGTCAGACATACAGTCTCAGAATGCACAATTAGCCGCATTGTATCTTGACATACTCCTGCCAATATTAATGATCTGGTACTGTCCTTATCTCTTTACCCTATTTAGCTGATTACGTATCTTTAGCTTGTTGTCTAGACGTGTTCATATATCGATTCATTAAAAGTCGATATCTATTTCGGTTTGTTTGTTGTTATCGTTATTTTTATTAGAGACTTTGTTCACTTATCAAGGACTTAATCTGACGTATTTATCTAGAACAAGGTTCATTTATGTATATCTTAAAACAAAATCTTGAGACAAAAATTATTAATTTTGTTCTTCTTAGTTAAATGTTAAGAACCTTTTGTCATCATTGCCTTAAAAAGGAAGAAAAGATCACATAATAAAGACCCCTAGCTCTTGAATACCTTAAGAGCTCCAGGGTCGGAAAAGAACAAGAATTGGTCAATGTTTTTTATTTATTTATTTTAAGCCGAAAACCATCGCGATCATCATCGCCGTCACGAAAATAGATCAAGAAATTCTCCTAAAAATTGCAATTAACAAATAAAACCAAAAAAAAAACAACATACAAATTGAATAACATTAACAACACTAAAACAATTGTAAACTCTCATAATGTTAAATATATACAACATAACATGATACAAGGCTGTAAAAGAGGCTCTGCAACAAGTTAACAAACATTTTAACTATGATACAATACAACAATTAAAATATTACAGGGCCCTTACAAAGACCTTCCAATTATTTTACAATGATATCATTTTGTTTCTTAATAGACAACAAACAATAATATTAAAGTGTTCCAAACGGCCCCTACAATATACGAATTAAATTTTTAAAGTGATACCAAGGACATTCAGGTGACGTAAAAAGGACAATACCAAATCAAGGATCTCATCATTGTCCACCAACATCTCCTGAATAGAATTATGTTGAACAAATATGAACTTCGTACACCTCTTAATAAGGCACAATCTATAAAAATATACATTCCCGTTATAGAATACCTTATATTACCTTGTCATTTTGTAGCCCTAGTTTTGCCATTAAATTTGAGTGGTCCGTTCTAACTGCACTTATAGTAGTGATCACGCTCCTGTGAAGCTTACATTTTCTGACTTCTCGCACTGTAACGATCGTCTTCCCAGATGGATTTTGAGCAAAGCAAAATGGGAAACTTTCACTAGTGAATTTGTATCAACTATTTATAATAATAACAAAGTTTCTATTAATGAAGCAGTACAGTCTTTTACGGAAGCACTCCTTACAGCAGCGGTCAACAACGTTCCGAAAACAAGTCACGTGGTGGAACGTTGAATGTAGTTACGCTCTCCGTTTACGTCGTAAAGCGCTAAGGAAGTTTAATCGCAGGCCTACTTGTGAAAACCTCGAAAGGTATAAAATTCTACGAGCCAAAGCATATCGAGTGTTTAGGCAGAGTAGGAAGGCATCATGGGCTTAGTATATTGGCAAAATATCAAGAACGAGTATCATTTTTCTGGGTACCTGGGCATTTTGCAATTTCGGGAAACACAAAAGCTGACGAAGCGGCAAAAGAAGCTACAAGTCAGATACCAATCACACAGCGTGTTATTGTATCTGACTTTGTATCGATAGTTAAAATTAATTTGCGTAAGAAGAAGAGTGGACAAATATAGCGTCCAATAAGTCGAGGGAAGTAAAAGATACTGTCCGTCCGTGGAATTCTTCGTAATTCGGTTGCAGGGTCCTTTTACAGCCCTGTAATATTTGTTTTTATTGTTGTTAATTATATTTTACATATGTTATAATTGTTAACTCGTGTCAGGCCATTTTACAGCCTCGTAACATGTATTGTTGTGGTTTAATTTTTCACAATTTATGTTTTTTGCCATACCGACTATTGTTATAAATTAATATAATATGAAACTTACCGCCACCAATGGTCAAGAGTAGTGTTATTTAAACGACGGACGTTTCGGCTATTCTGCCATTATCAAGTTTTCAGGAGGAGTCACTCCGTTGTCATGAACACTTAACACTTAAACACATAGTTTCACATGCATATAAAATAAAACTTGATGATGGCAGAATAGCCGAAACGGCCGTCGTTTAAATAACACTACTCTTGACTATTGGTGACGGTAAGTTTCCTATTATATTAGTTTAATGTTTGTTTTTGTTTTGTGTCATTTGTTTGTATAATAGTGGAGCATCTTCATGCTCAATTTTGACAAGGCGATAATGGCCGGAATGGTTTTTCGCCTTAAAACTCCAACCAAAAATTAATTGTTTGTATAAATGTGGAGCATCTTCATGCTCAATTTTGTGAAGGTGTTAACGACCGGAATGGTCTTTCGCCTTAAAACTCAAAAAAGTCTTATATCTATATCACGAGTATTTATACCTTGAATGGAACACTTACACTTGAAATCCATCTTGATTCCAAGTCAAATTATTTATGTGATTGCTTTGAATGCAAGTTATTGATGTATTAATAACAATTAGAACTCAATTTAATAGAGTTATTTAAGTTATTAAACTCAGCTTAAAGCCATTCCAAAGACATTGATCAATACCTAGGTTCTTTGAGCTTTGTGCACATGTGAATATTAAAATGTTTTCTTTTGCTTTCAAAAGTGTGTATTTTCATTCTTTGGTCATTCAGATAAAACATTATTCTCATAATATGAAAAGATAACCTGAAATATATACTGAGAGGCTTACTTATAGTGAGTGGCAATCCTAATGAATCCTAGCTGAATTTACACCTTATTTCATGTAGTCTTGGGTTAGAGCGCTCTCTTTTATATTTCCTATCAGGTCACTCTTCACCAACTCTTGTTCTCTTCCGATCCTGACGCTATTAGAGTATTCGAGGGCAGGTTATTTAGTACTGAATAAAATTTAAATGAAAACGCTTATCATGCTGTTACATCAAATTTTACCAGAAGTTCAAAATTCAATAATGTGTGATTTCAGGAATATTGATCTCCTTCCTCACTATATAAACGTGAACTCTTGACATGCAACATTTCCATAAAAATGGATTAGTAAAAGAGGGTCAGTAGAATGGCCAAGTGCACTGACCTTTCACCACCTTTGCATTACCTGGGGAAAGAGTATCTAAAATGTAATGTTTATCGAACTAAACCTACAGGTATTGACGATTTGAGAAACCGTATCATTCAAGAAGCAGTATTAATAACTCCCGATATGCTGCACAGGTGTACTAGATACTAGTATAGATTGGGGAACTGCCAAACTGACGAAGCAGAGGAATTCAAGCATTTGCTGTAATTTAAAAGAACGCCTAAACTGAAGCTAATTAAGTCTGGCTTCATTAATTAAGTAACCCGGTATTTCATTTGATTTTATTTTTTATCTACACTTGGTTTTAATTGTCAAAACAATCCAGTCAACGACCTGTGTCATTATAAATTAGAAATAAATGCTAATATGAATAAAAATATGAACGTGTATAACTTTTATATTATTGATAATAAACACCTGTATTTATGTAAATACTGTATTTAAAATACTGTATTTTGCAAAACACTTTTTTCAATAGCTCGGGTAGAATCTTTTTGAAAGACGAGTCGCCCAAATTATGGCATTCTGTTTCTTATAACCCTGCCCTCAGAAGCTTACTTTAGTGACTACAGGCTTGGCAATCCCGAGAGGAGGTAGCTGGACCTACACCTTTTTATGTAATCTTGAGTTAAATTTCTTTCTTGAATCTTTCCTATCTCGTCTTTCTTGACCATCTCTTTGTCTATTCCGAGTCTGGAATTATTAGAGTATTCGAGGACTAGAAGGTTTTTATGTTCTTGTCTTCTTTTTTTAAAACTATAATGGCGAAAAGTTTTAAGCTTTTAAAACAACAAGAAAAAAAGGGGGAAATTATGACCCTCATGAGCTCCCTATAGTGAATACGGGCTTGGCAATCCCGAGGACATCTAACTGGATCTACACATTTTTGCATGTAGTTTTTTTTAAATCAGTTTCTTTTAACTTTACCATCCAGTCTCTCTTGACAAACATTTGTTCTTTTACGACCCTGCCGATATTAGAGTGTTCAAAAGATAAGGATGTTTATAATTCTATGATGACCGAAAAGTGTTTTCTCTACAACAGAGAAAAACAAACGTTTTCATTTAAAGGAAATGTGTGTTGTCATTCAGTTATTGATTCAAATAAAACTATTATCATCATGATAAGAAAACATAACCTTAAAACTATCTCGGTTAAACTTTCTCATATTTCCATACATAATATCAATTTTAATTTTAGCAGAGCTCGCTTGGCAGGTCATTTCTTGAAAACTATTTTACCATCATAATGGTATTTCTTTAAAATTATAACTTGATAATGTTTCTGTCGTGTCGAAGATTTAATTTTGTTATCAAAGTCAAACATTCCAAATTAGCCCACAATTTAAAATACATTAAGCCTTTGGAAACTTACTAATCAGTTGTCTCTTTATTGAAAGTCTAACGATTACAGCATTCGTTACCATAACAACGCATTTTATAAATTAAATACAGTAACAGGTTTTTATTTAGCAGTAAAATAAATTTAAGGTTATGTTAAACCTACGGATGGTTATCATCGTATTGTACAATATGGTATATATCGTTTAATGGAATTTTTTTTTAATTTGTGGAGAATTTTCAGGTCGTTGATATTTGAGTATTTGTGGCGGATTAATAAACAATGCACATCATTTCAGTTGATAGATTGGTTTTTAATTCTTTGAATTCGCTCTATGTATCTGAATACAAAACTCTACCAGTTTGTGTGACGTTAAACACAAACAGTGTAATTTAATTTGAACACACCAGTGTTATTAATTGGCTCTTGGTGGGGCTTCATATTGGTTTAAGTTGTTTTTTCTAAATTGTTTCTTGTTGTATGTGCCGCTTCGAAGCCTATATTTGTAAATATTTAATTACATGTTGTTTTTTTTTTTTAATTAGCTTTATTGTAATGTTAGTTCAATTTATTGTTTTTTCTGATTTACCATTTCTGAACTCAATATCTTATCTTTTTCAAAAGTTATAATGGTTTTTTGTAAAAACAAAACAAATTGTTGATAGACGGGAATCTAAGTGTTTTTGGACACACGTTTATTGATATAAATAAAGACTCCCTAGTCCTCGAATACTCTTAATAGGATCAGGGTCGCAAGAGAACAAGACTTGATCAAGAGAGACCACATAGTAAAGACTTAAAACCAGACTCTTGAAACGATTAAAAAATTTTGCTTAGCTTGTGAGGCACTCCAAAAGAACTACTAGGTTTTCAATAATTATTACAGAGATATGCTATGTGAAATATTTGAGTATATTCATAAATTAATAAATCATTTCAATTTTGCTTTAAACTACCTTTCCTACAATGCAATAAACACATTCAACATCTACCCTAAAATTAAATTACAAAACTTCTAGTTCTAATCTTACTTATCTATTTTACACTCTTTAAATACATCCTTTAACAACTTATCCTTTACTTTATTCTTTAATTTGCTCTAGTCTGATATTTATTGTTTTTGAAATCTGGCATTTGATTTAATCATTATTTAATCACCGAGATCTGTCTTACAAATACATATTATAAATATTAAATTTTACTTACATAACACTCTCCCTCCTTTCTTTAGACACTGCACCCTTTTTTTATATTTGAACCTTTTATAACCCTACACTTTTATATTTCACACTACACCTTTACGCTTTACGCGAACACTCCCGTTTTCATCTTGATTTTGAGTTTTATTTAAAGACTGACCCTTACTTATACAATGAAACACTTATTTATTTTTAATATCATGGAATAATTAGCTTGTTATATTTTTTTTTATTTCGAATAGATTATTTAGTAACCTTGTCGACCTTTTGATGATGTTTTTAGGTGTTGTCCTGTAGAGAGATGGCGATAGACAGACCGCGTTTTTTAGAGAAACGTTTCTCACTTCTTTTCTCTCCTTTCTTCTGATTGGGTTATTTAGATTTTATTTGAATTTTTAAATGGTTCTGATTGGCTTTTATTTTTTTGCACAATCTTGCAGACATTCTGGTTGTCATCAATATAGCTTCCTTGGGAAACTGTTAAACTGCAGGCGTCTTGTTTTATGAAATTTAATCCGACACATCCGCTTGTACATCCGCCAGTCGACTGTATTCTCGATAAGTTTATTTTACATATAAATTTTATTACAATTTCTTTTATTTGAATTTCTTCCCATTATTATTATTTTTGATTATTATTTATTGATTTTTTGATTAATTGTTATTAAATACGGGTGTTTCCAACAACCCTTACACTCCCCCTGCCAGTTATAAAATTGTACCACCAATTTTTTTGTTTTGTTGGAAGTCAGTTGGATGTTGTTTATTGTAAGTGTAGTAGGCTTTGTTTAGTGTTTACATTCACAATGTTTGTGGAATTGCTGATATTGTAATTTTCCTCGAATCTGATATTGTATCTGAGAAGTGTGTAATTGTAGCAAGGTCGGGCTGTGACATTCTGTGGTGGTCAGCATAATGTTGGTTGTAGGTATGTATGAGTCATAATTCTAATCTATTAGAGTGGCATATATTCTGTCTTCTTTTTGTAAATGAAATTGTTTTTTATTGTTCCGTCAATTGGTAATCTCTAGGCCTTATGTGTGGTTTTTGGGCCTTCAGTTTTATTTTAAGGATGTGTATCATGTAGCATTGTATCAATAGTAGTATTGTTAATATACTTGTCCATATTATTATTATATAAAACATAATTCGTTTGTTCTCTATAATGTCAGACCAATTGTTTTCCAGATGTATGTGTTGAAATGTTTCTTCTGGAACTAAGTTCCTAATTATATATGTTGGGATTGATATGTTCCATTCTTCGTTTAAGATGTCTTTTATATTTTGGAACTCTGGTTTTTGTGTATTTGGCAGTGGGTCAATTTTTATGGTGTGAAGGTCAGTCCATGTTGCAGGTATTATATGTGTCATGTCGATTTGTTTTGTGTCCCTTGCATCACAAGGGGTTAATGTTCTTATCAATACATTTTTATTTCCGTCAGTTATTTGACAATCACATGGGAGGTCTATTTCTATCGACCCCATTAAATTCTTGGGAATGCTGGTTTGAGTTGAATTTTCTCCGCATGAAATTTGTAAGTCTTTATTTATGTTTGTGATTTGAAATTTTGTTTCTGATAATTTGGTTACTATAGGTTCTTTATTTACGTCTTTACAATGGAATTGGCAGTATTTTTGAAGTTCAGATATTGGTTTACTTTGTATGAGATTCTTTACACACATTGATGATAGTTCTTTGTTTATGTTTTGCCTTGGTAGTCTACAAAGCTGGTTTTGTTTCCAGTTACATTCTGGGTTTTCTTCCAGTTTTATAACTTGTATATCATTGTCAGATTTTATTATTAGGTTTTCTGAATAGCTAAGCTCACATATTCTTTGTGCCATAATAGTGGTATTGGTTTGTGTATATAGGTTTCATAATTTGTTTTGGATCGTCCTATTGGTATTTGAATTTTTATCATTATTTCCGAATTTGAAAAATAGCATTTTGTTATAGGTGATGTGTAGTACTTTTGTAGTTTATTTATTGGTATTGATGCATTCCTCTTGCCTGTAGGTTATTATTTAAATTGTGTGGATCTTGGGTAAGTGTTTCTCTTGAGATAAGTGACTCCGTCAGTTTGTTGTTGATACAATTTGTGTTGATATTGTTCAGGTTATCGTAATATGAATTTAAGTATATGTATAAATAGATTTGTTGTAAATTGGCATATAGTATTATTTTTAAGTCTTCTGTGTTGCTTGAAGTAATATCTTGTATTTGGTGTTCAATTGTGTTTATGGTATTATGAACTGTTTTTAATATGGTATTTATGTTATAGGAAAAGTTTGAAATTTGTTCAGTAGTTCTTACCCGGTCTTTATGTTCTTGTTTGACAAAATCCATCGTGTTGTTCATATGCGAGTCCAAGTTTTCTTCATTTTGGTTTACTGCGTGTAATTCCTCTTCTGTTGCTACTACGCAACACCAGTTTATGACTGACCCAATAGCTTGTATCGCTCTTTTCGTTTTTGAAGTTGGTGTTTCTGTTTGTGTGAAAGTTTTTCTTTCTGATTTAAAAAGTTCATTTATTAAATTTGGTATTTGTTGGCATTGGTTTACTGTTTTGCATTTTTGTGTAGTTGTGCTTTGCTTTAAGCATGACTTTTCTTGTATTGGTTTGAAGTTGTATTTTTGGTCGCCTATATTATGATGTGGTAGTTTGTAAATTAAAGGTGTTGACTCATCATAAATTATTATATTGAAGATTCTTCTGAAGTTTGTTCCCGTAACTACGTTTATTTTTAGTGCAGTAGTTGTTTTTATGTGGCATAATGTTTGTAGGATTAGTAGTAGCTGGATGAATGGTTTAGTTTTCATTTTTGGTCCGTGTTTGCTGAAACAACAGAATGTGGTTTTTAGCTTCTTTGATTGGTTTATTATGTTTTAAACTTTTTTGGTGATAGGACATTTTTTATTTAGTTGAAGTTTATATATTGGTAACGTGGACTTTGTGTATTTCTTAAAATTGGTACTTCGGAGTGATCAATTCTTCTGTTCCGATTTTAACGAAGTTGTTTAAAACACTGTTTGTATTGGAATGACTAGGTCATTGAAAAGACGTCTTTTTCCTTAACCTTATTACCATTGAATGCTTATTAAGCAGAATGTTACCGCTATACTCTTAACATAACATTAGATTTTGTAAAATGTTTACACTACTTTTCCTTTTTATTTATTTATGTTTTTGATCAGATCTCGGTGGTGTTGATTATTTTCAAAATATTTTAAGCTCTTTTTTTTTTTTTATTAAAATTTGTTTGTAAAGAGAAATCATTTATTTTTATTTATTTTGAAATTTACTTTTGTTTCTGAGGTTCTGAAATTTGTTATTAATCCTAATTTTTTTTTTTTTTTTAATGCAACTTTTTGAATTCTTAATTAGTTCTTAACTCTAGTACATATTACTTATTTCTAATTTCTACAATTTTTACAATTAGACAGATCTCAGGTTGTTTTTTTTTGTATTTTACTTTTAACAATTTAATTAACACATGACATTTTTGTTTTCTTATTGGTTTTACCATGATCTCCTATGATATATTTTCATTCTTGAAATGTGGATTGGTTCATTTTGTAGCCTACCATATTTTAATATTTCCACCAGGTATGTTAAATTATTTATCTTTTTTACTATTAAATGTGGTCCAGTATATTTCATATCAAATTTTGTAGTTGTTTTCCCTTGGAATTCCCACCCTAATAATACCCTAATACTTCGTCACCCTCTTGAAATTCAAAGTCTGCTCTCTTCTTATCATAATACAATTTTTGTTTCTCTTGGGCTTTTTGTAATATTTCTGGTATTGTTTTTTTAATTTCTTGGATTTGTTTCAGGTGTTGTTGGATGTCATGATTTTGGTTTTCTTGTACTTGTATTATTTCCGTGGGGTTATTCGGTTCAAAAGCGAACATTAATTTATTTGGCGTTAAGCCTGTACTGGTTTGCTTAGTGGAGTTATAACAATATACTACTTTATCTATGTAATTTGACCACGCATTTGGTTTTTCGTATACATAGTGTGATAACATATTAGCTAGGGTGCCATTGAATTTTTCTGTAAGCCCTTGAGTTTGGGGTGAGTATGCGCTACTAAAAATTTGATTTATACCTAGTGTGTTGGTTAAATTTTTTATTATCTCATTGTTGAAATGTGTACCCCTATCTGACTGTAATATTCTCATTTTTCCATGTTTTAATATAATTTTTATTAAATTTTCAGCTACTGTTTTAGCATCTGCATTTTTGCATTTAAAAGCCCATGTATATTTTGTGGAAGCATCCGTACATGTCAATATATATTTATATGCATAGGATGAGGTGATTGGACCTATAAAATCTATTATTATTCTGTCCATTGGTTTGTGAGTTGCCAGTATTGGTTGCAATAGCCCATATGGTTTTCTGGTGGGTGTTTTTCGTTTTTGGCACGTTTCGCAGGATTTTGTATAATCTTGTACATCTTTATGTAGGTTTGGCCAGTGGAATCTATCTTTAATTTTTGAAATTGTTTTAAAATGTGAAAAGTGTCCGCCAGTTAGTGCGCTATCGTGGGCTTGTTTCAAGATCTCTTGTTTTAATTCGTCCGGTATTGCTAAAAGTTTTATCATGTCTGTTCCATTAAACTGCTTATAATATATAATTTTGTCTTCTATAATGTAATGTCTCGAGGCTCTGTCAATTTTTTTGTTGGTTCTGTCAATATTCAAAAGTGCAAGTTTTATTTGTTTTAAATAAAGATCTTTTGATTGTTGTAATTCAAGATTCTGTGTGTCTACGTTTATTAATAATACATCCTCAAAATTTTGTGGTATTTCTTCTCCCGCTACCTGTCTTGATAAGAAATCTGGTAGGCCCATAGTCTTGCCTTTTTTTGTATTGTATGTTCAAGTCGTAATCTACCAACGTGGTTGCTAGCCTGCCTAGTCTGTTTGATGGGTTTTTAAAATTTTGGAAATATTGTAGTGCCGAATTATCAGTGAAACAGGTGATTTTTCTTCCTAATAAGTATTCCCTCCAATATTCAATTGCATAAACTAAACCTAACATCTCCTTCTCAACAGTAGAATATCGGGTTTCATGTGGTTTTAGTTTTCTTGATAAGTATTCTATCGGAAATTCTTGGTTGTTGTCTGGGTCAATTTGTGTTATTCTAGGTTTAATATATTACTGTAAATTTTTATTTAACAAATTACTTTACTACTAACAAATATACAAATATTTTGCAACAAACTCAGAGTTATTCCTATAATCACGGGTTTGCTTAAAACAACCTGCGTATTTAATAAATTCTGCAATTTCTGTCACTTTTCCTGATTCCAGTCAATCAACATTAGAGGTCAAAGTGTTTACAAAGGTCTCTCACTATAAAATCTTTCACTATGACTCTAACTATGTTTTGATAGTTCTTCTTCTAAGTTTATTGAAGTGACATGTTGTGCCAACATCAGATTTTAATTTGTGATAACCTTTTCAGTTTGAATTGAATGTACTTCAAGGTTAAATTGCCTTTGTAATTGAGTACTTGTACAATTAAATAACGGTATTTTCTGATGTTTTAAACATATATTCCAGGTATTTACCTAGTTTGTTTAGTGACAGTTATTTCTGTTGTTTTTACGATTCATTTAGTTTTTATTTCTGTTATTTATTTATAATCAACTCCTTAGTTGCTTGTTTTATTTTTGTTTCCATACATTTTCCTCCCGTCACTTTCACAAATTAGTATGTGTATTTTCAGTTTTAATAATCAAATAATATTGCATTGTATGTAGAAAATTAAAATACAGATAGATTTAAGTGTTATGTTTATTGAGAACTTTTAAAATGGATAACACATTAATGATTTCATTATTTGTAATTTAATTTAGGCAGAACTAAAGAAAAACTAAACATTAATAGCTTCTAATTAGTATTTAAAGCTGTTCTAGACAATTTCTATAATTAAAAGTAAATCTTGTTAGAGAGTAACTTACCATTATCTAGTGTATGTGTCACAGTGGTCTCCCCTCAACTTCATGTGAAGATTCCCTACAGTGCCCTAGCGGTCAAGGAATTATTCAGTTGTTCTTATAAATAAAACCATCTTAGCTAGTCGACAGTGACAGAATGTTCTTGTTCTTTATGGCTAATAATATACAGAAGCCACAATCGAAGTGAGGTTACTACACGTCTAGGGGGGGGGGGAGATTTTTTAAAGATTTATAAAAGGCTTTATATTGTATCTGGTTTTAAGACGATAGTTGTATTAAGATATTGTGAAGATGTGTGGAGAAGTGGAAAGAATTAACGATTTGCAAAAGTAAGAAGACTTTAATTTTTGTTACAGTTTTAATTGAAATGTTTTGAAATACATAAATAAGTCCAACTAGAGGGATTACAACAAATTAAATTCTTCCGCTAGTAAAATGAAGAATATTTCTTTGGTTGAAAACTTATTTCTTCAAACTTATGAAATCAATATTTAACTCTTCCGTTGTTTAAATATTCAATTATAGAAATATAACTTTAAATGTCTATTAAATGATTAATCTGTTGCTTTTAGAAATATTTATTTTGTAACTACATGTATTTGAAATGTTTTAACACATTTATAACAACCTATTTCAACCTATTTCCGGCCTCCTCCACAACGTGCTAACCTGGTGTGAATTAGATTCGTATTTCAAGGATTTATTTTGATATAACAATTTCTACTCATTTTTCATGTCATACATAAATATATTTAATTTATACAACAAGTTTACAATTGCATCATATGTACTAATCGTTATGTGAGGACAAATATTCGTTCTCTGTTAGAAAGCTTAAAAATCAAATGAAACATTAAAAAAAAAAACATTATTTATATGTCTTCTAATATGAAAAGGTAAAAATTTATTTTCGGGTTTCAAGTATAATCTCTTAGGGGGAGTCGAACGCCAATATGGCAATATTAAATTTTGCCAAGTGTATGATCCTTCTTTTTATACCTTGTGCAGATTATGGGATGTTTATTCTACTATTCTAAATTACACTTTTATCTCAACAAATTTTGTCTCTGTTGTAGTTTTTTCTGATGTTTTTCAGCTCCCTCCTCCAAATGTTTTTTATTAATTTTCAAACCGTTATCATTTGTAAATGCTTATATAACTGGTAATTTGTAAATAAGAAAATGGCCTATACTAGAGATGACGTCATGGTTACTAATTTTCGGCATAATTTATTTTTGACAGCAGGAGTATCCTTTTAAATGAAAATGGTTTGAAAATGATTGGATTGGTTAAACTCAATTGCGGAGGAAACACTAAAGAAGGATTTTAATTTGAAAACTAATTAAAATCCCTTTTTGATGTTTTTTCCGCATTTAGTTTTAATCAAGCCATTCAACTTTTGCCTATACTAACCATCATTTATTAAAATGTCTATTCTTGCCACCCTGAAACACATAGGAAAGAACTAAATTTCAAACAAAAAATCTTACACTCTGAGTATGATTCGAACCCACGATATTAATGATGTTTTTGATCATAAAGGAAACATCTTAACCACTTGGTTATTAATACAATGAAATAGGCGGTTTTTTTAAAGATCATTTGAGTAATTAAAATGTGCATTACTGTGCATTTTTGTCGTTTCTAAATGAAAAAAGGGTTAGTTAAAAAGTTAATTAACGGTTTTAATTAGTATCCGATTATTTTGGGCCTTATAATATTTATTTAATTTGGTGTACTGAGTTGATATTTTACACTGGTTTGTACATTGAGCTTCAATATTCAAAGATAAATCAAAATTTTTAAAATGAGTTATTGACTGTAGTATACTCCATCAACTACATTCTAAAAAACGCATTTGAATTTTTGTAAACCTTAGCAATGTAAATTGTATCCAGATGTATCGATTTATAAATTTATTTCACAAAAATAAAAAAAGTTGTTTCTCCTTAAACTCAAATCTTCTTAAAACATAGAAACTTTATGAGAAATGTACATATTCAAAATTATGAAAAAATTAATTTTATATATATATTCAACCTTTTAGGGGCTCATATGTAGTGAGTATGGGGTGTGGCGATTCCGAGGTGCCTACCTGGATCTACACCTTTTTTAATGTAGTCTTGGGTTAAATTCCTCTCTTTCATCTTTCCTATATTGTCTTTCTTGACCAACTTGTTCTCTTCCGACCTTGATACTATTAGAGTATTCGAGAACTAGGGGTTTTATAAGTACACTCTTTTCTTCTTTTTTGTAAGGCACTGATAACTGCAAATTTTTTCGTCTTTAAACAACAAAGGCGGGGGGAATCTAACTATTCAAAATTTTGAAATACATTCATAGGTTCAATATGATAGCTATTAAATCATATATACAAATTCTTTTGTTTATAGTTTTTAGAAATAATTATGTATATTTACATAAACTGACGTTTATTGAAATTTGAAGATTTAAAATTAAAAAAGAAATTATAAATCAAATGT
Organism: Aphrophora alni; assembly: GCA_963513935.1. Classification (NCBI taxonomy): domain Eukaryota; kingdom Metazoa; phylum Arthropoda; class Insecta; order Hemiptera; family Aphrophoridae; genus Aphrophora; species Aphrophora alni. The sequence continues at coordinate 94,340,591 of OY740773.1, read as the reverse complement.
TTAACGATACTTTCATGACCATTATTTGAAAAGAAATCACGTTGAAAAATAAGAAAATTTTGAGAAAATTATCAAAGCAAATAAATTATATATTTTTATTTTGTCTGTATATTTTTGACACATTACAATAGAAAATTTAAATTTAAACTCTTAAGGTCTGTTTGTGCAACATGTGTTAAGCAATTTAAAATCTTTGAAACTATGTAAAGATATATTAATTAATATTTTTTGTTTTCCCAACCGTAATTGGCGTTAACAAATGGTTAAACCTATATTAATCTAACAAATGATATCTAATAAAACGTTTGATAATTTAACTTTTCTTTTGTCAACTAGTAGTTCAGAAAATTGAGGGTAAAAATTTTGAGTAAAAAAATCAAAAATCGCTTTAATGTAGGTTTGGGAATACCGTATTGGTGACAAAGTTTGTTGAAACAGACATTGCCATTTCTATAAGCCGCTATAACTCGTAAGTCTTCTGCATCACACACAAACGTGTGTAAAACAACTTATTCATCATACTCACGCATAGTTACGTTAAATATGGGTTAATTATGAAACATGGATTGGTTTTTGGTTTCCTAATTCGTAACTGTACCAATTAGGAAACCACTGGAAGTATACGATATAGCAAATGATTCTCCCCGGTAAAATCGCTTACTTCTAACCTCAAACTAAAGTAATGTGGCAAAGAACCTACAAAAAATGTGATTTTAGTCGTACTTTTACTATTAACTAGTAAAAGTAATATATCCTTACGTATGAAAGAAGAAAACTACATCAACATACAGAGAAATAATAGAACTGATACTAGTTACTGTCCGGAGATAGCGGAGGAAAACTACATCCTCAATAACATGTGTATTGTCACTCTATAATCAATTAACTACCGCCCTAAACAGAATAAACTATTGTTAGCAGAAAAATACAAATTGTTTTTAAAATTAAATACAAGAGATTTTTCCCCGTTCAGTTTGTATTTAGGAATACTTTAAGGTTGTAGCGAGAAAAGTGTTCAAAATGTGTTAGTTTTCAAATATCTGTGCTCAAACTTACTCTTTTTCTTTTCTTGTTTTTCCTCTTTAAGATGTCTTTATATTTAATCAGGTATCTTTTATGGTTCATCAAAAAACATATGTATTATATAGGTTTGGCACTTTAAAACTGTTTAACAATGACAGAACGAGAAAACTAACAAACGTAACGAAATATTAGTTTAAAATGAACGATTCAATTAGTGCTCATTTTACAATTAGTGCTCATTTTATTCAGCAAACAGTTGACTATTAATGAATTTAAATATAAATCAATCATTTGTTAAAACACCGCTTAGGTTAATTTTAAAAGATGTTGGACAAACATAATGTTCATCATATTAATAATATAATTGTTTTGTTTTGCAGATCCTGCACGATAACAAATCAGCCAAGTTTTTACGTCAACTTCAGAGAAGAGTTAAATTCTAACAACATTATGTATGTATTCTAATACATACACGTTAAAAAAATGTTTTATGTCTTCTTCAGAAACAAACCGCGCATTGATTTAAGATTATTATTAATGACATTTTTTGTTGATTAAAGAGTTAAAATGTGATTCAGTGATTATCAATTCAGTGAACAGCTGATGTGCTGTGTTTTAATTTAATTTATTTATTTATATATATCAGTGAATACGGTTAGAAAATTTACATATTGAGTACAAAACTATAAAAGCTGTTGTAAATAGTTTTGTAGAATATTCGATTGGATATGTGTTTTACAAAATGACAAGTTGTTACAGTTTACGTTGTATATACTGGTAGTTATTAAGACGAGCGAAGTGTAAGAATGCCATGAGCGCAATGCTCCTTCTTCCTGATCAGACGTACGAAGAAGCCTCCAAGGAGTTGATGACTGTGATGCGCCTTTGTGATGACTTCCTCGCCCAATACAGGATCCGACCGGAGTTCTTCTGTCGTTACCGGGAGAAACTGGCTGCACTTCATCGTCAAGTGCAGTGTACCAAGAGTATTAAGAAAGCGTCGTCAACAGGTAGGAAACAGACGTCAAGTCTCTATTTATTTTTGTTTGCATCTATGTCTTATAAAGTATATGGATGGAGACAGTAATGATTTTTCTTTATATAATGTGAAGCTCAGACTACACTTTAAAAATTAACTAATTATTTTTACAAAATATTGAATTGAGAAGCAATGCAACTATTAAAGAATATCAATGTTATTGTTTAGTAATGCCTCGTGTTGTCATGTAGGACACTGAAAGGAGTCCTCGCTGAGTCTCTCCGGTGTATGTCTACTTGCGCTGTAAATATTTGATTATAGAGTGACAATACATACGTTATTGATGATGAAGTTTTTAGTCGTTGTCTGAACTTTCACTATAAGACAGATGGATAGTCGCGCCGAATAATTATTTTATATTCTATTCTTCCTTTTTCTATAAAAAGGAAAATAAGTTAGTTGAGGGCTTGATATTAAAAATAATTACAAATATAGATTTTGGTAGTTTTATTAATAGATGCAACGGTATTAATAACACTCTAAAATTATTGTATCAAGCAAATTAGATTTCAGTCGAAAGAACGCATACTTTTAACTTTCTGAAAATTTTCCAGTACCTATTACTAGCAATTCAAGTTCCCTGCTCCAACTATCTCAATGCATCTAAATGCCTCTTGTCCAATCATTGCATTGCTGCAACACCTCGAAGACTGATTGCTTCTTAATTAACCCAGTGACGCTTCTAAAGCTAATCCATCACTGTCACCAAATTAATAACATTAAAAGAGTCAAAACTATAATTTCTTCAGACTAAATTGGAAGAGGAAAATAATAAAGCACATCTATTATTAATAGGTGTTTTAGTATAATGGCTTTAAAAAAAACTAATTTAATATGTTTTGGTTGTTTTTACTATAATTATAGTCAATGTAATATGTAATGCTAAAGGTCGGATCCAACTTATTTAAATAATTAAATTTAGCTGTAATTAATGTTTTACTTTATCATGTACACCTATAGATAGACAGATGTCTCTTACACTCAACCCCATTTACAATACAAATAAAAATACAATAGAAATTAGTATAATACATAAATCTAAATTAATAAATACCTAGATGATAAAATTATGTGAAAGGTCAAAAAATTGATGTCTAGTTTCTTGTAGATATATTTGTTTTGAGGCCCCTAGGTTTAAGAAAGTGATGTTTGGAATTATGCCTGCCTATTATATTTTTGCAAGTGTATAGTGTTGTGCAACTCAATTGAGTGGACAGAATTGAATCGAATTTGGTATTTTGACCATAACTAAGACTTTCACTTACTCAAAATTTGAGAAAAACAAAAATTACAATTTTCTGGAAAATAGTTTTTAACTATTTTTATTTAAAAAAAATTAGCCTTTACTGATCCAAACAAGAGGTTAAACACATACTAATTGACTGTTTAAGAGGTCTTGTATTCTAGGACATGTATTATAGTCAATTGTATTCAGGCTGGGGAATAATACCGTTTAATAAAATTAAGAATTAGCACGTTTGATTTGAGGGTTGGGCTTCCGGTAGAATACCAAACCCCATGCTCCCAATTAATAACACAACTATTTGCCTGTGCAGACTGATCACTTGTTCCAGGTTGTAATGTGGACTGCTCATTATAGCTACAAACCAAATTCCAGTCACCTGTTTCCTAGGATAAGGCCAAACGAACCACGCTCACGTAAGTCCCGCTGAGCCTAGTGACACCGTCACAATTGAAAACAAAAAATAGCAGACCTGAAGTTACTCCAATCCTGCCCAACGGTGGTAATTTTTCTTTCGACATTCAATCCCATTCAGGCGATGTTGGGGGATAGTCCTCGAACGGGTACCGTCCTTTTTGCGTAACTTGTAAATACGATAAAATTTAAAACATTTCATTCGATTATTGTAGAGCCCTTAAATACAGCTCTGTAATGTTATGATAGAGGCTATTTCAATTTTTTTTTTAAATTTTATCCTTGTTAACTCGTTGCAGGGGTTTTTTTACATCCCTGTAATATCTATTTTAAATTGTTATTAATTTTATTAGTTCATCATTGTTAACTTGTTACAGAGCCTATTTTCAGCTTTGTTATTGTTATTATTTATTTACCATTGTTAATTAGTTTTTGTTTTATTAATGTTTTTCAAATTATATTTTTTACTTTTATTTGTACTTTTCTATTGTTTAATTTTTGCTTAATTTTGTGAAGGCGATGGATGACTGTAATGGTTTTTCGCCTTAAAATCACAAAAACAGTAGCGTACATCTACTTGTTTAAAATCCTATAGCTCTCTCTGGTATATTTCATATGAGCATATCCTAGATCTTAATCTTAATTAGGGGACTATTGTTTCCTTTTTCCGATAAGTTAAATTTTATAATTTTTAGAATAATGGATTGCATTATTTTATTACGTTACGTAGGTCTATACATTTGATAGTTACAATTTTTTCCTTTGTTTGACTTTTAAAGGAGTTATATCGCCATTTCTTAAACACACACAATACTCTGATTCCAAACATTTAAAATCGTTTTATTCATAATGGTATTAGTTAATGCATAAATGTTTGTGCATTTTACTTAATAATAAATTGTATTTTAAATAAGTTTATAATTATAAATTTATTTATTTATAAATTATTATAATTTTACTGTCGCATTCAGTTTTCTGAAGAATATAAATCATCATATTTATGTTAATTTCTCATTTCATAATTTCAATGTAAATAATTACTACGCTATAACCCATAAACTACCCTCCATATCGATTTATTAAATCTCATACTTCTGAAACGAACATGTCAGTTTGCTATGATGTCTAATATCCAAGTCGCAATCATAAATCTTTCCTTAACCTTTATAAGAAAATAATTGATAATATAAGAAGACATACAATTATATTCTAACGACTTTTCGCTTTCTCTTCCCATAACTCATTTCCTGCTTACCAAGTTCTGTCCTGTCGTTGGGTTTAATTGACGACTTGTCCATTAGAAGTCCATTAAGTCCGGCGACCTTGATTCCGTATTGTTATTTAAATAAATTGTCAGATTGAGTTATGAGGCAGGTTGAGCTGGCCAATGCTTGATGGATCTCTACGACTAAGACTATGTAGATACTGACAAGACATGTCGTAATAAATACTCCTTGGCGACATTTCTTTGTCGGATCCAACAAAGGCATACCTTCCCTTCAGCATGCAAATAAAAATAATAGAAACACTCCAAACGATTAGAACTAGCAATAGTATTATTGGGATTTTAATTCAAGGTTGTAATGCGGTAAAACCAGTCGATGTTAGGGAGAGCGTGGAACGTCTGGAATAAGTTGAGCACTACATGGGAATATGTTGATGCTAATAATATAATTTGTTTAATATAAATTAATATTTATTTTTTATAAAATATTCCTTGAATGTCGGAAGGAATACCAAAACCAATACAATAAAATCCAGTAAATTATATTTTAGTCATAACTTAAATTACTTTAAATTTATACAAAAAATTGTTGATTTTTTATGTGATGATAATTAATGTGTTTATTAACAAAAGACATTAATGTCTTCATTTACAACTGGAGAAAAATTTGAATACTTGTATAAATACATACTATGCTCCTGGTCAAATAAACGTTGGAGGGGTTGTCAAAAAATAAACATTATCTTAAACGTATTTCTATATAAAAGAAAAACAACCATCATGGTATCTACCCAGCCCCATCACAATCTAATACAAGCAGATCTTCTAAATGTAATGCCCAAAAGTTAGTTTCTTAAACCTTGTAAGAAGTGTTAAATTTTATTGGTAGATCAAAAGATTTTATCCAGTAGAGGTAAGCTTGTTTAAAACTATTGTTACACATGTTTTCTGAACCTTGTAATTGTGTATTTAACTACATCTTAACGACCCTCGTAGATGTGTGTATTTTAAACATATTTCACTCGCTTAGCTCGTGTAGGTGACATAGCTTTGTCGTATCTCGTTACTATATGAATATCACATTTTCTTGAGATGTCAGGATTCTGAATAATATTTATAACTTCGCTTTTTGTCATCGTAGATGTAGAGTTGACACAAGTACATGCAGAATTGATCTGATTTAGTACGTTATAAGTTGAATATCATATGAGACAACATATGAACAAACAATTATTAAAATGACCACTATATTGAGATTTTAAATTAAATTTTTCTGAATTTCACTAGGGTTGTATAGGAGCACACAATAAGTCCCTACTAAATTTCATGTTCTTATCCTAATTTTTGTAGTTTCTGTTGTGTTACGTACAGACGACAACAACGATAATGTCTAAATAGAAAGATCGAATGTTTTTGCGATTACCAAACTTGCCATATACGTCATATACTAGATCAGTAAAATTACTTCTATTGATGAAATATCCAAATTTTATTTAGAAGGTATGTTAGTAATTAAATTTCTTTACCAGTTCATATTTGTATGCCTACGCATGCTTACAACTAAAATCAATCTTAGTCCAGTTTACCGTCAATTAAATACATTATGTATTCAGTACTTATTCCTTTTACCTAGATATTTTAAACGGAGTTCAGACATCCACATAGAAATCCACATCCTCTTCCTTTTTCATGTTACAGAAAAATTAAATTTTGAATTTCAAATATCTCGATATGTATTTAAATAAATCCGTCCAGCTTTGCTCTTGCTTAATCACTTGACCGTGCAAAATTTTCCATTTCTCTACAGAGACTGGTTAAGTTAAGTTCCTGTATTGCTTCTGAGCATTAAGTGTTTCACAAAGAGTTTTGATGCTCTTTAAAATATCTATTATTTTTAAATCACTAATGCAAAATAAATAGAACATATGAACGAATGCATAAATCCTATATATTTCAAACTTTGTATTTATATTCTTAGTATTGTATAAGGAAAAATATAGCCGTAATAAAAATGACTTTGGGGTAGTAAAAATACTAAATTGAAAAAAAAAATCGAAATATTATGTTGTGAGTTTCAAATAAAACTAAAACTTTGATGATAAAATTAATATGTTGGCACTAGGCCGCTTAAAAAACTTCAACTTTATATAAAAATAACTGTCCATATATGCATACATTTAAGTAGTTTTACACACGCTCTTGACTCTTTTTATTTCTCTGCTATTTAATTTAGTATGCTAACTCCATATATTAATTTTACTTTTCTATAATTAATATGTTCATTGCCTTTTTTACATTTTAATAGGATTGATTGATATTACTGGTCTCTTTATTAATAGTTCTCAAGTTTTAAGTTTATTATATTTACTTAAGAGATGTCTATTTTATTTGATGAATTGTATTAAATCCTATTCATAATACTCATTATTGATATTAATTTTTTCTCTTATAAACTAGTTACTATTAGACCGTAGATCGGTTATTCGTTTTCATTTCCTTCCTAGTATCTGCATCTTGAGAGGACACTAGTTGGTGATCTCTCTCAAAGACCTTTATTGGACTTAACTTCAGGCCACAATTTTCTCAAGATTTATCTTAGTCAGCCTCAATAATGAAGATCTATTGCCTGTTCTTTGCTCATTTTTCCATGGGTCACATCAACATAGTAAGACAGATCTGATTATGGAATCAAAATATTTTAAGCTTTGTTTTTCTGCGAAATTCTATGCATATCGGTTTTACCTGTTACAAACACCTTTAGCTGGATGTATCTCACTCTTTAAATTTTACAGGTGATTCCCAAATAAGAAAACTGATCGGTACCATCAAATGCCAATCTAGAGTTGTTACGGTAAATGTAAATTTGCGATTTACTTTTAAGCCTTCTATTTTTATCACGTTTCCCCTCAAGGGTTCAGTATTGAATACAGGCTTGGCATTAACGAGCGTCTACCTAGATCTACACCTTTTTTTCATGTAGTCGGGTTAGATAACTTTCATATTTCTATCTGGTCTTTCTTGACCAATTTTCGCTCTCTTCTGACCCTGACGGAATTAATGTATTCGAGGCTCGGGGTTTTTATTTTATCTTCTTTTCTCCATTTATTTCATAAAGCGATGATGGGCGAGAAGTTTTGCGCCTTTAAAAAATAAGTAAAAAAATATTCAGATAGTTTCTTTTACCCTCTATGAAAGCTTTCTCTATATGTTATGTTTTTTTTAAAAAATATTTGCATAAATTTAAATACCTCAAAATGGGTTAAACTAAAGACGTAAATTCGGTACTAATTTATTTTGAAAATTTGTAGTAAACGCAATTATTTGTTTTCCAAATAACCCGACGAAAGAAGGTTTATTTAAAATTGTATATGTCAAATCTTGGAAAAAAAAATTTTTAAGTGTAAGAATAATTAAAAATTGTAACTTATGTCGAAGGATTACTGTTTTATCGTTTTATCTAGGTAATTTTATAGAATTATGCAAAAATTTAATTTGTAATATTTTGACCTCCTAAATCAATTCTAACTTGAAGTCTTCCAACCTATATACCTCCTTCCGATATAAAATGTAAAATGATTTAATTATTTTGTTTATTTAGTCAATATCATGAATTCGTTTTTTATAACGGACTAAGTTTCCTTTAGCCGCGGTACAAATTTTAATAAACCCTGTTAATAGTTAAAAAATTCCAATTTCGTTTATTCTGAATTTTCATAAGTTTTCACGATATTCGAAATAAGAAATTTTCAATGGCCGCCATTTTGAAATGATTGTTTAGAAAATTATAATTTACAATCTAGGAGAATACCAGTACCTAATTTCTTTGCTGTTGGTGTGTCCATTTTTCATACTAGAGGTAATTCAATTCAATTCAATTTTAATAAAAACAAACAAACGGAAAATGAAGTATTTGAGGTGTTTTTATTTATTTTCCTGAACACATCCTGAACACGCGTACAAATTAAAAATATAAAATGTCGAAATAATAAACATTTCTTCAGCGTGAGAATCTCCGTGTTTCATTTAGCCGAATATGTGTACAGTGTCAGCGAGTTGAGTCATTAAATCCGAAATTTGTTGCTGTAACAAAAACAGCTGAGTTTATGACTTTGAGGTTAGTTTCTAATTGTTGTGGTTTGTGGCGATGAGAGGGTATTTCTTAGGAATTTTACTGTTGGCGAAACATTGTTCCTTGCCTTCAGACGCCCAAGGTCACAATCCTTGGCTAATTAAACTAAACTAAATGTACGTGACATTATTCCAAGAAGCGTAGTCTGTCTAGGTCTGAGACTACCGGTGATTTTGGCTTCTCTCATGGGACTTGTTCACCTATCTACCTTCTTTATCTTATATTTTTATTTATTTCCTAGACTACAATAACTAAATGATCCAAGATTTAATTATTCCATCATTCAGAATACATTACAGCACGTATAATTTGTAACTTATTATTCACAAATTTCCAATAGAAAATAAAAGAATTTCATATTCCACAGTTTAGTTTTTATATCTGAAGGTACTAAAGTATCATGAAAATAACTTTAATCTAAAATTATGCACAGAATGTAAAAAAAAATCGTAATACACCTTGGTATAATAATTTAACTCGATTGGTATATCAACGAAAAACCTCTACCATACCTAGTATAAGACTTTTTCTGGTGTTTAAGGGGATAAAGGGGATAACTTTCTTTTTCTTTTTTAATGGCAAACCCTATCTTGTGATATATCATTGGAATGGTCTATGCCTCTATGCAATAGAAAAATATAGTACCTCCCAAAGGTTTCTGGCAAATATTACATGAAAAAATTGTTTATGACTCATTTGCGTATCTCTTATCAGTTTTAATCCAACAAGTGCTCGAATAGGTGACCTTGGTAGTGTGCTAGCCGTTTGTATAAAAATTTGAGACAGCATCCCCAAAATATTCTTTTGGAATTGATTGAGCCTTTTGTAAAATTATAACTTGTAGAAGGTCCCTCTTGTTCTTTACAATCAATCCGAATAACCGATCTTGACGTTAATAAAGTATTCAAGGGCTTAGGGTCTTTACTTTATGTTTTTTTTCTTCATTTTTTTTTATAAAGCTATGATTAAACGACAGGTTTTTCGCCTATTAACATCAAGAAGAAAAAATATACTTTGAATTAATCTGATATTTAACTCTAATATCTGGTGGTTTTAAAATAAAACGCCGATTATTTTCTAACAAATATATATTGAGATTTAATTCTCCTTTTTGAAGTAATTGCAATGGTAATATATAAGACATGTTATTTAATCACACAACATTGTAGTTTCCTTTACATCCTGGATATTCCATAAACAGAAAATGCGTGCTAGTCGTCGAAGAGACTGATTACCCGTTTTCGCATTGGTCATTCCATGATTACTGATGGAATACTCCGCTATGTCCATTCTGTTAAGCCTCTTTAATCTATTAAGTACACCCTGATAAAGTGTTTTGGTATTCAAAGGACTTTTCTCTTTTCCAATTCGATTCAGTGTATTTTGTGGGATGATCCTTGGTCAGGTATTGTCCTGAATGTTTTTTGAAAAGGTTTAAAATAATTTGTTTTGATCGTTTCACTATCCATTTACAACCACATTTTACGTTGATGTATGTTGAATTTTATCAAATTTTGACACCATGGGCTTAATTTAATGAGTACGGGCTTGGCAATCCCTAGAGAACCTAGTTGGATCTGCACCTTTTTGTAAATAGTCTTTGGTTAGATCTCTGTCTTTCATCTTTTGTACCTGGTCTCTCTTTAACAACTCTTGTTCTTTTTCAACCCTGACTGTATTAGAATTTTAGAGGGCCAGGAGGTCTTTTTATGTTTTTTTTTTCCTTTTATTTGTTCAAAGTGTTTGATGATCAATAAGTTTTTTGCTGTTAAACTACAAGGGAAAAAAATGTTATCGAAGGCTGTTATTGTTAAGTATTTTATTATTTTTTAAATTTGTATAGTATTGTTTTAGTTTTTTGTTTGATTTGTTAGTTTTACGTTAAGGAGTATTTTATGCTTTGTTTTATTAAGGATATGTTGACGAGGGTGGTATTTCCGCCTTAAAAAAGCCTTTTAATTTACTTGTAATTATTGTCAAACAAGAAATGGAAAGAGCATTAAATCACGATATTCTGTTTGTTAAAAACGTCTCTAACTTACAGGAAAAATTCAGATTCACAGATTTGTTTTAAACTTTGATCGATTGCCGTTTTAGATTGGCTCAGGTGAATTTTAGGTTTAATTGTATCCATTTTTTTCTATTCATCTAGACCCGTTATAGTGATGGACCCCACGACTTTCCTCTTACCACCAAGATATTTCAGTGGACCTCCTCCAGCACTTAACTGCAGGAGGTGCGAAAATAAAATCTAATTAAACCTAAACGTTAGTTAATATAACCTAACCTTCCACCACCTAACTCCAGGAGGTGCGAAGGGGAAAAAGTAATTACACCTAAACGTCGAGTTTATAACTAAGACTAACCAAAGTTTTGTTATTATATAAAAATGTATACCTAAAATATGTATTTGTGCATGTTTAACCTTTATATTTTATCTAACTACTAGACTTCAAAAAAAAAAAAAAAAAAAAAATTGTGGAAAAGCAATCACTTGAAACTCTACGGCTAATTTTGTTAACGAACAATTTCAATTTATGAGATTTAAAATGTCCATCGTTCAAGAAACATACGTCACTTAAATCACTTTGAAATTTGAAGTTGTAACTCTGTGGAATTAAACACGTGAGAAGGAAGAAAATCAAACACAGCTATAATACGCAAATGAGTTTAATATCACTAACAGTTTCAACCTGTTCTGATAATTAGTACAAACTCTAAATTTATCACTTGTAAATGACCAACACTGGTTAAAACCGGTAGTATTTTTAAAGTAATTGATGAATTAAAACTGTATACGTATGTGTGTTTTCCCCCCACAAATTTTACAACTTACAAATATAAAAATATTAAATAAATGTTTAACCTAACCTAAGCCAATTTGTATAAGGTATATAAATAAGATCATCTACAATAACTATTACGGGATTTACGATTCATTAACAGATTCTTGATGGTTTGAAAAATTGACCTACTTAAAGTTACAAAACAGTGTAGCAGGAATTCCTCAAGGTTGTACTCGTATGTTATCACCCATACTCTTCAATCTACGCGATTGATCTGAGAGTTTCAAACAACTATTGTTATACTTGGCGATGATATGGTTATACTATCATTTTATGATATACTGGTAGAAATCATTCATATACAGGGTGATTTCATATACAAGTATGAAAACAACTTTTATACTGAACACCTAATAGGTAATTGTAGGCAGAAACAAATGCGGATCTACATAGTTAAAAAAAAAATTATACTTTTTTGAGGTTTGAAATTTTTGTCCGCCATATTGAATCAAACTTTATTTTTTTTAATACGAAAATGTGATAATAAATTTTATGTAAAATTCAACAAGAAAAACGATGGAGAAAGCAGTTTTTGGATCAATGCCTTCGTTTTCTAGTTATAAGCATCCAAGGTTGCAATGATGGAAAAATCGCGTTAGCAGTAAAATGGGTGGTCAAAACTTTTCTATTATATTTTTCCTATAGAATTCATCCAATAACGAATTTTAAACAGTATAATGGTGATAATAATAAATAATAACTATAATTAACAAAACAACTGCAAATTATATCTCAACTGTTATTTTTCACATTAAATATTACAATAATCAATTTAAAAATTTTAATAAATATTTTCAATCATACATTACTAATACAATAAATTTTTAAACCATACCATTCTACAATAAATGTTCATAGTGCTTCCCTCTACAGATTAGCAGTGCCGTAACCTCAAGTAATAACATCCGTTTATGAAAGTAGGCCTAATTTAAATCAGCTGATTGCATACTCCTCATTTTGCTTGTAAAATTAAGTTATTTTCTGGTTCGTTATTGGGTGTATTCTGCAGGAAAAACACAATAGAAAAGTTTCTAATGTCCATTATCCTAGCTATATGGCGAATCCAAGATGGCGAACAAAAATTTACAACCTACAAAAAGTTTTTTTTTTTTTTTAATTACGTAGACTCTCATTTGTTTCTGCCTCCAAGTACTTCTCAGTTATGCAATATAAAGCCATTTCCATACTTAAAAATCACCCTGTATACAAAACCATATAAATAATTTTAAAATAATTTATAAGTAAATCTTTACAAATCACGTTAAATACTTTGTAGAAAATAACTTGTCCTTCTGTCTGTTTAAATAACTCTCCGATTCCATAATATGTCAAAGTCCATTATTTAGATCAAAATCTTGGCAAGTGATTAACATGGAGTCAGTCATCATTTGCAAGGCTAAAATTCTTCTATCATGTCATTAATTCAAAATATTGTGTTTTCAATTAATTAATTGAGACAGAAATAAACAATACATTTTTATTGTGACATATGGTATATAGTTATTTTGTTGCGTTAAAAAGAGTTACCTACAAAAGTTATAAAATATTCACTCTTATCGCTCGGATGCCGCCCAACGTTAGTAACATGATTGCTTTTAACACACAAAATCATAATTAATTATTCTTTGAATTGGCAGTTTTTATTAAGTTTTATTAATTGGCATTTCCAAAAAGACGATGGTAGACAAAGATCTACTTCAAGAAGTTTCAATGGGAACCTACAGATATCTCTGAATTGTCGTGCCACTTAGGTACAAATTGATTTTTCATATTTCATTAATTTTTGTTTTACTCTCAGGGACTTATTTATTTTATTGTTCATACGATCATGACAATCACCAGAGAACCTAGCTGGATATTTTTTTTACACAGTTTTGAGATACAGCCTTCCCTTTCATCTTTCCTATCAGGTTTCTCTTGACCAAATCTTGTTATTTTCCGACCAAACGCTATTGGAGTATTCGAGGGCTAGCGATCTTTATTTTATGTTCTTTTCTTCTTCTTTTTTATAAGGCGATGATGACTGATATTTTGCCTTTAAACAACAACAAACATCTAAATTTTAAAAATACAATATACAATCTGATTACGTCTTAAGTATCAGAGTTGAAGTGAAAGATGTTATTTATATCAAATGATGAATATATTTAAATGTTTTGAAAATACAACAGACAGTTGGACAACAAATAAAACAAAACACGCATTTTTTCAAACAACCAACACTTTATTTGAAACATGACGACATTCCAAGAAATGAGTTGTTACACGACAGGAACAACCGAAGTTTTTTCTTCTTTTTTTCTCTTTTTTCCCTTTTTTTCTCGTAAGATGATGATAATCGAGCGGCGCATTATAACAGAGTTGCGCCACTGGGCAATAAATCAGTCAGTTTTTACATATTTCATTGATATGTGTTTTTTATACCATAACATTTGGTGTTGGGCATATTTTTTATAATTCCATATAAAATAAAAACATCAAAATGTTTAGTCAATTAAATACACAATAATTTCAGAAAAGGCGTCCGATGTATTTCAAACAACAAGGAAACAAATCTATGGCTTATTGATACTCTAACTTTTCAAGAAAATTTCAAAAAAAAATGTAATCCCAATAGAAATTAGTTTTATGTAATTATTATTCAATCATTCTGTAAGTCTGCAAACAGTCGATTAGCCAGTTAGTCTATCAGTAAGTCAGTCCGCCGCTCAATGATTATGTCAGTCAATTAGTAAAGTCAATCAATCATCATACAGTTAACTTGCCAGTTCGTCAATCAGTCAGACTCAGACAGTCAATGGGTCAGTTAGTCAATCAAACATTCAGTCAGTCATTCATACAGCCAGTTAAACAGACAGTCGGCCGGTCAGTCTGTGAATGACTAAGTCAATCAACCGTTCTGTCAGTAGTCATCAGCGGGTCAGTCGTTCTGTCAGGCACACTATCAACAGTTAGTCGTGTAGTCAGTAAGTCAATTAGTCAGTCAGTAGTTAGTCAGTCAGTTAATTAATCGTTTGGTCAGTCCGGCAATCTGTCAATACTCAGTCGTTCAGCCAGTGAATCAATCAATCAGTAAATAGTTAGTCGTTAGTCAGTCAATTATTTGTTCAGTTTATCAGATATTAGGCAATCTGTCAATAGTTTGTCGTTCAAACGTAAATCAGTCAGTGAGTCAAGCGATATGTAAATAGTGTGCCAATCAATCAGCCAGTAGTTAATCAGTTAGTCAGTCAATTAATAGTTCAGTTTATCAGTCAGGCAATCTGTCAATAAGCAGTTGTTCAATTAGTGCACCAGTCAGGAAATTTGTTAAGTCATTCGTTCAGTTAGTTCAATGTTGTAAGACATTCAGTTAATCGTTTAGTCAGTAAATTCATATTTTGTTTATCAGTCAATCGTTCAATCAGTCGGTCAAAATTATCCAGTCAGTCTGTAAATCAGTAAGTCATTGAATCGTCAGTTGAACATTAGAATTATTATACTGACAACTACGTTAAGACAAACCGTAAATACTTTATCTGAAAGTTATTTACAACTTCCACAATCTCGGTAGTTAAACAGAGGATCACATCTGATAAGGAGATTACAAGATAGTTTGACTCGACAAATTCCTATTCTTATCCGCTTCATTGCAATGTAGATAGCACATTAGTTTAAAGCTTTGGATGTTAGATAATTTTTTTCTCTGTTTCCACACACATACCTACAGAATAGAGTTCCACCTACTGTGTGCCCAATGCCGCGTCATGTAGATAAACTCCCACATAATAACGTAAATTCCTTATTTCATATTCTTTTCCCTTCCACTACAATATGATGTTATCTATATTTTAATATTTTAAGAAGATCAGTTCTTACAAAAGAAAGTCATAACTTAATGTTTTTATACTTAGGCTAAACAATCTAGTTAGCTGTGACCTTACAGTTAATATGTTTTTGAACTTTATAAAATAGTATACATACACAATATGAAAATTGTTTAACTTATTACTTATTAATGTCTGTAACACCACAGATATAAATATTGCCGATTATTTCTAAAAATACATTACCTTGTAGTGGCTAGGTTAAAAATTGTATTGTGATGAAGATTTTGAGAAACTGACATTTATAAGTTGGTTTTTGAAACAGTAATGAAATAAATATTTAACCAGTAGAGTACCGGTACTTCATAATAAAGGCTATACAAAACTCGAAACAAAATAACAACAATTTCAACGCTTGAATGTGTATCAGTAAAATTGTTTACATACCAATGAGTGGAATAAAAAATATTTTTAATTAATAAAAAAAAAGTTTGTACGCTTGCATTTTTCAAAATATAGACGTGGAAGAGGGAAATAAATAAGTTGTAAAAAAAATATCTGAAAAATTTAGAAAGGTATAAAAATCAAAGGATAATATTTTATTTTTAATTGTCTTTTCGAAAATGAATATTTTCCGAGATTTTCCAGAAAAACCCATAAAACGTCTACAAATATATAAAATCCTTATTTTACTTTTTTAAGTATAATCTTAACATAATTAGTATGGATATATAAAATTATACAATTTGTTCAAAATTCTTAACATGCCAAAATTACGATTTTTATTTTCAGGGGAAAAACCCTCTTATAAGTCTAAAATAGGTGTTCTTTAACACATTTTATCGTGGACAAATAATGTTTATTTTGAGAAAAACTACACCTATGAATGGTTCCCAGATTTTTAGAAGACTCTTTCACAATAGTTTTAATTATTTAATTAGTTTGACAATTTTTAAGGAGTTTTTCGAAAAAATTCAGAAATAATATATTTTTTTAAACCTCATAGAGGAAATAAATTATTATACACTACTTCATTTTTTAGTTTCTTATTTTGAACATTTTTAAAGTTTACATTTCGGAAAATACGTGTTAAAAAACAAATGAATATCTTTATTTGAATGGACTATAAATCTATGGCGACTATCCGTCGACCTAGTTTGTGGAATAACCCCTTTAAAATATTTTTAAAAAACTAATAAACTAATGGTCTTTTGGTTTTTGTTAAGTAACTGTTTTCATACAAAACAAAACAAATAAAAAATGGCTAAAACAACTGCACTATTTTTGCCTAATTGATATTACTGTTTGTCTATTTTTTCAACTTTAAAAAAACGACCATAATTAATAACACAGATGATAAAACATAAATAAAAAACAGAATAAAGTACTATACCGAAAATTAAAAATAAAATATTGACAAAATTATTTATTAAAATTTGTTGCCAATTTGTGTAGCATATTTACTACATAGTTTGTTCGTGGATCTACGCCTTCTTCATCTCTCTCTTTCATCTTCCCTATCTGCTCTCATTTGACGTCCTCTAGACTCTCCTTTTTGAACCAACGCTTGTTCTTTTCTGACCCTGTCAATATTAGAGTATTCAAGGGCTCTATTTTATGATCTTTTCCCCTTTTATTTTAAGGCGATGATAACTAATAGGTTTTTCTCCATTAAACAAAGGGGAAACAAACAACTTATTGTTAGTTTATACACTGAGAGACTTAAAAAAGTGGGACGCTTAATTTTATGTCAAAATGAAAACAATTAATCTAAAAATATAAAACTAACAATATTACTATTTCTCTTCATTGAATAAAATAAAAATTCAATTTCAAAATAAAATCAAAAATTAATTTTTGTTTGATCCCCGAGTTATTGCTAAGGTTTTCAGTAGGCCTATATAGTATATCTAATTCGAGCTGTAATGACTGCTTGCAGTCTTCGAGGTGTGCTGTCATGTTTTGAATCATCTACTGGCCCATATTGTCCCACTCTGCCTACAGAAACCGACGATATTCTATGGTCGTGGTTCTCTATAGCGGTTACTGGTGATCCAGACATAATCAAGTTAATTTTTGTCCGGGCTGTGTGCTCGCCATTGATCCCAATCTCGTTTAGGTTTTCTCTTACCAACCTAGCAATGTGTAGCCTGCAATTATCCTGCATGTAAATGACATTTGGACCCATACTCTGTCAGATACTTGTTCACGATCATTGAGCCTTCAAGGTACCTCTAACCAACACGACAAGCTCAGTAAGTACCTACTTGGAAATTGCTCCCAGACATAAGTGAGCCACCATGAAAACTGAATACTTGGAGAAGTGTTGAGCATGTTACTCTCCAGGCCGTCTCCATACTATCTCCCGACCGTCTGGTGATCTTCTAGAGACTCGTGACTCATCCGACCACAATAAACGGCTCCACTGATTTCTGGTACAGGTAACGTGATCTCGTTCGAACTCTACCTTGGAGAAGTGTTGAGCATGTTACTCTCCAGGCCGTCTCCATACTATCTCCCGACCGTCTGGTGATCTTCTAGAGACTCGTGACTCATCCGACCACAATAAACGGCTCCACTGATTTCTGGTACAGTTAACGTGATCTCGTTCGAACTTTACCTTGGCGAAGTGTTGAGCATGTTACTGTACTCTCCAGGCCGTCTCCATACTATCTCCCGACCGTCTGGTGATCTTCTAGAGACTCGTGACTCATCCGACCACAATAAACGGCTCCACTGATTTCTGGTACAGGTAACGTGATCTCGTTCGAACTCTACCTTGGAGAAGTGTTGAGCATGTTACTGTACTCTCCAGGCCGTCTCCATACTATCTCCCGAACGTCTGGTGATCTTCTAGAGACTCGTGACTCATCCGACCACAATAAACGGCTCCACTGATTTCTGGTACAGGTAACGTGATCTCGTTCGAACTCTACCTTGGAGAAGTGTTGAGCATGTTACTCTCCAGGCCGTCTCCATACTATCTCCCGACCGTCTGGTGATCTTCTAGAGACTCGCGACCACAATAAACGGCTCCACTGATTTCTGGTACAGTTAACGTGATCTCGTCTTGGAGAAGTGTTGAGCATGTTACTGTACTCTCCAGGCCGTCTTCATACTCTCTCCCGACCGTCTGGTGATCTTCTAGAGACTCGTGACTCATCCGACCACAATAAACGGCTCCACTGATTTCTGGTACAGTTAACGTGATCTCGTTCGAACTTTACCTTGGCGAAGTGTTGAGCATGTTACTGTACTCTCCAGGCCGTCTCCATACTATCTCCCGACCGTCTGGTGATCTTCTAGAGACTCGTGACTCATCCGACCACAATAAACGGCTCCACTGATTTCTGGTACAGGTAACGTGATCTCGTTCGAACTCTACCTTGGAGAAGTGTTGAGCATGTTACTGTACTCTCCAGGCCGTCTCCATACTATCTCCCGACCGTCTGGTGATCTTCTAGAGACTCGTGACTCATCCGACCACAATAAACGGCTCCACTGATTTCTGGTACAGGTAACGTGATCTCGTTCGAACTCTACCTTGGAGAAGTGTTGAGCATGTTACTCTCCAGGCCGTCTCCATACTATCTCCCGACCGTCTGGTGATCTTCTAGAGACTCGCGACCACAATAAACGGCTCCACTGATTTCTGGTACAGTTAACGTGATCTCGTCTTGGAGAAGTGTTGAGCATGTTACTGTACTCTCCAGGCCGTCTTCATACTCTCTCCCGACCGTCTGGTGATCTTCTAGAGACCCGTGACTCATCCAACCACAATAAACGGCTCCACTGATTTCTGGTACAGTTAACGTGATCTCGTTCGAACTTTACCTTGGCGAAGTGTTGAACGTGTTACTCTCCAGGCCGTCTTCATACTCTCTCCCGACCGTCCGACCACAATAAACGGCTCCACTGCTTTCTAGTACAGTTGACGTGATTTCCCGCAAACAGTACCTTTAATGGGGCCTGTAGCCGAATGTGCTTTATTTCCGCTCTCTGCAGTCCTCTTACTGTTCTCATAAATACATTTCGTGTCTTCCTGAGTTGGTTACAAAGTTCAAAAGATCTTCAGAATCGGATACACAAGCTCAAAGAAACAACATACCTATCGCTTCTGGAATTGTGTTACCCTACTACAACCTAAGCCATACTTTCTTTCATTTCTTCCTGTAAAACGGCGAACCATCACAGCTCTGTTATTGTTGGATCTTGAATGTCCCATGATGTTTGAAACTGGAAGCACGCTTCCATTTTCAAGTAATGCATTAACTCTTGCACAATTTACTTCTAAAAGAAGCATTTTAAGAACAAACTGGGACAGAATTTATCTAAAATAGTAATGACGGTAGAATGAAGCTAGTTGAATCTCCAGGGAAGTCCAAAGCTGATAAGTAATATTGCGTATTTGACTAGTGAATAGTTTAAACAAGTTTTATCAGTTTAAATCCAGGGTTAAACAGGCTAATATGTTTGTACGATAAAATTATTACCTGCTAAATTGATGAAATCATTTACTTTTACAGCAAAATTATTTTTTAAATTAGAAAATAATAACTGTCCCACTTTTTTTTACCTCTCAATGTGCCAGAACAAATATTTCCGCATGTTCAAAAAAACATGCTATATAATAAATTAAAAAAAAAAAAACTTTTAAAAAACCCAATATTTTTCCCTTAAACATCTGTAAGACTGGTTTTTATTGTGTGTTAAACTTGACCTATCATAATTACTGTATAGAATCTTCTCAAACACGCAAAAAAATAAAATACCAGTATCAATACAGTTAAAAAAATAATTATAAGCAAAAAAATGCATCTTGGAGTTTAAAATACCTCGAAACGGTAATTTCCACGGAAACTCAACTTTTTTTTACTCATCTACTCCCTATATGTGGGAAAATAAATATAAAATGAAAATACAGCCTGTTTTCAGTTAGAACTTGTATGTGTTATTAATAATTTCATTTACGTTTAATTTCCTATCCAAATAAAAAAATTATTTCTTACAACTCTAAAGTTTTAGGAAACAAACCCAACACCCCCATTGTTTGAACTTTAAAGCTATATCAATTTTTTTTTTTTTTTTATCAAATCAGTAATATTACTCTATAAAAATAATATTGAACCCTAGAAATTTTATCAAAATTACAAATAATGACTTTAGTAACAGGACTTTGTTTTTTGTTTTTCATTAGGCTAGAATAGTTCACGTCTTCATCTAGCGATCAGCATTTTCTAAATTTAAAAAAACGCATTTAACGAGGAATATGTCAACGTTTGATTATTTGTAACGTAACATAGGTCAAAAGATAAGTTTTGTTTTTTGATACTTCAGAAACGAAATACTAGTATTGTTGGTAGTATACACTGCTAATTGCAGGCGTATGAGAATATGAGTTTGTAATATTCTGAAAAATAACCATTCATCCTTATACAAAAAATATAATATTTATTAATCTAGATTCTATTTATCTCCGAAATATTTATGTTCGAATTTCTAATTCGGAAAAATGTGTGTTCAATTTTTTATCTCACTGATTTAAGTACGAACCAAAATTGTTAGAAGAACGTGTTTCAGCTAAACCTCGCAAAAGAAAAGTGAGAATTAAAAATCAATTATAAGCAGATCGGAATCAATTTGTTTTATTGCGTAATTAATATATTATTTCAATAATAATAATAATGATTTGTAAAAAAATAAATAAAATAAATAAATAAAAATAAAATAAAATAAATTTTAAAAAAAATAACAATAATAACATTTTTCAATGGGGTTTTAGGTTTGTTTCCTACAACTTTAGAGTTGTAAGAAATATTTTTTTATTTGGATAGGAAATTAAACGTAAATGAAATTATTACGATAGAAATTACCGTTTCGAATCATTTTAAACCCCAAATTGCATTTTTTGTTTATAATATTTTTTTTTAACTGTATTGATATTGGTATTTTATTTTTTTCCTGTTTGAGAAATTTCTCTACAGTATATTATGATACGTCAAGTTTAACACACAATCCAAACTAGTCTTACAGATGTTTAAGGAAAAATATTGGGTTTTTTAAAAGTTTTTGAAAAACTTATATAGCACGTTTTTTTGAACATGCGGAAATATAAGTTCCGGTACATTGAGAGGTAAAAAAAAGTGGGACAGTTTTTATTTTCTGATTAAAAAAATAATTTTGCTGTAAAAGTAAATGATTTCATCAATTTAACAGGTAATAATTTTATCGTACCAACATATTAGCCTGTTTAACCCTGGATTTAAACTTATGAAACTTGTTTAAACTATTGACTAGTCAAATACGCAATATTACTTATCAGCTTTGGACTTCCCTGGAGATTCAACTAGCTTCATTCTACTAGCATTACTATTTGAGACCAATTCTGTCGCAATTTGTTCTTAAAATGCTTCTTTTAGAAGTAAATTGTGCAAGAGTTAATGCATTACTTGAAAATGGAAGCGTGAGTCCAATTTCAAACATCATTGGATATTCCAGATCCAACAATAACAGAGCTGAGATGCTTCACTATCTTACAGAAAGAAATGAAAGAAAGTATGGTTTAAGTTGTAATAGAGTAACACAATTCCAGAAGCGATAGGTACAGTAGCCTCAGTGTAGGATTGTATCTGGTATAAGGGGCGTGTTCTCCCTTCTACTTGCTTCCCTAATCTAACTTGACGGTACAACCCATTCCAAGAAAACTAGGTACACAAATTACTGCTTATCTACATTTAATTCCTAAAGTTACAACTTCGTGGAAGACTTTTGTAAACGTTTTATTCTTATTTACACCGATAAAAGAAACGAAAGTAGGGTACGTGTTTACACAGAAGCATTTGAGGTCTATATTATTTTATTGTTGTTGTACCGCTAAAAGTAAACACAACAAACAAAGTGTGGAGGCCTCTCTTTTTTCCTCTCCACCCCAGACATCCTACTTTGAGGATGCTGTATATTGTTTCTTTGAGCTTGTGTATCCGATTCTGAAGATCTTTTGAACTTTGTAACCGACTGAGGAAGGCACGAGGTGTAAATGTATATACCAGAACAGTAAGAGGACTGCAGAGAGCGGGAAAAAACTTCATATCTTTGGAACTAGATAAGATAATGAGGTCAAATTTGGTATACAAATTTATTGTATACATGTATCCTTTTACCAGGGTACAAAAACCAGAACGTTCTCGCTTATATTTTCAAAATGGCGGCCGTTTAAAAGTTTTTAATGTTAAATATCTCTAATTGTTTTTGAGAAATTTCTCTTTAAAATTTTTAAGCACCCACTATTTTGAAAAGGTTAAAACTAACATTTATAATTTCAAAAAAATTCTGATAATATAATTTATTATTACTATTAATTAAACTCATTATAATTTAGAAATATTTTGATTATAGGCCAATTGTGGTTATAGAAAACTAGCTAAAAATTAGATTTTTAGTTTTTTGCTGATATCGTTTGACGTACAAAAAAAATTCAAAAACCATTTCATTTGTCATTAAAAAAATAAACGTTTTTTGTTCTTGTAAATATTTTGTAAAGTTAACAGTTTTAGAGATATTTAACATTAAAAATTTTAAACGGTCGCCATTTTGAATATATACCAGAGAACTTTCTGGTTTTTGTACCCTGATTGATAAAGGGTTAGTTAACAATGTTACACCGAATTTTAACTCAATATCTTGTCTACTCCCAAAGATATAAAGTTTTTTTTGTAAAATAAGAAAATAGCGGATAAATGGGAAAGGAAACGTTTTCCGACCTATGTGTATTAGAAATTTTATCTTTTTTACCTAAGAAACTATTCTACAAAGCGATTCCAGAGAGTTCAGGGACACTCTGTATAAATATTTAGTATTGTTGTAAAGTCGAGAACTGGATTGAACAAGTAGAAAAAGTTCTCTTCTAAAAATATTAATCCATTTAATGTATTTCACCGTTACTAGCTATCTCCTTTTGACTTAAACTCACACCTATCAACGCTCTAAAAAAAACTTATTATACAAACCTATAGGCTAAGGGGAAATAGACAAAATGTAACTTGACGGGTTGTTATAATGTATCTAGACTTGGAAACAAGTAGACGTAATAAGCTTGGCCATAACAACACCAACACCTCACCATTGTAACTACCGAGATTCGATTGCATTTCCAATTAAATTTAACTCCATAAATAAAAGCCTTTGTAGAAACGTTGGAATAACACCCAGATTATACAAACTGCACTGTTTATAGGTCTCTGGTCTGAGAACTAGCCATTCAACGGTAGAAGTATTGGACTTTGTCTGACAACTTGCCATTGAATAGAAGTTCCAGTTTACCTCTACTTAGAGAAAAAATTCTTAATCTAAATTGTGTACTTGTACGTTAGATTTAAGTTTCGCATTTAACCAGTCTCTATCTGTGTATTTTTATAGATTTTTCAACTATTTTAAACTTGAAATATCGTAAGAAAACGTGATAATTGTGTAATCGTTTTAATTTAATGAATAAAAATTGTCTATTAAATATAATAAATAATTAATGAAACATTTTAATTTCCACAACAAAATAAGCTCTCAATGTCTCTCTCACTTATTTAGGCAAACCCGAAGGACCCTAGCTGGCTCTACACCTTTTTCGTGTAGGTTTGGGTTAGATCTTTCATTTTTCCTATCACATTTCTCTTGATCAACGATAAAATATTGTGTTATATTCAAAATCACCATACAAATATAAAAATAAGAAAAATTATAACTGACCGCTGAAATATTAAAAAATTATAACTGATATGAAAAATTTAATAATACCTCTAGTTTTAACTCAAAAAAATCTTGGTTTTTTTGTAACTTCTGTACTTATTTAATATAACCGTGGTTACGCCTGTTCCAATCACGCTGTATACACAAATAAAGAATATGGGGGGGGGGGATGAAACCTATAATGAGAGTTTTAGAGGTTCGGAAACATTACCCTAATACAACCCTTACAACAAATTATAGCATATGCTTCATTACTTTTAGTTTAATTTATCTGTCTTACAACGTATGAAGACTATATTGTGGGTAAACCAAATATCATTTTACTATTTGATAAAATAAACACGCAGTTTTTACAATGAACACACTCTATTTGTCACAGAATGCGTTTCAATGACACCGTGGTCCCTGATGTAGCAATCCCGAGGTATCTTAAGACAGATGCCTCTCTTTTATCAATTCTTGTTTCTTCTTACCAATGTCAAGATGGATTAATGTTAAAATGTTTTCAATTGTCACCCATTACATACTAATTAGTATGGATAAATAAATAAAGTACCCTATTCATCAGTTCTCTATTGTCAGTAATAAATCTTTAGAGATGTTTCATGACGACCAAAGGAAAGAGAAAGGAGACCTGACAAGTGGAAAAGATATCCGTTAACAATCAGTTTGATAATCACACTCTCTCTGCTTCGTCCTTCAGCCATACTCTCAAGACGAGGACAGTGCGTGATAAGGAATCTATAGAGAGTTGACCTCTCTGGAGATGATTGGTCGTCGAGGTGTATAGAATATAGCTGCTGAAACTAGAATTATTTGTCCTCATTCACAAGCAATTGTGAAGTGTTGGTTTGGATTTTATATATTACAAGATAAAATTAAATAGTTGAGAAAGATTAGTCAAAAATTAAGTGCATCACTACACTATTGTTTAAATATCTCAGCCTCTATGGGTCGTGACAAAATATGTAAAAAAAAATGATAATACTCGGAGGCAAAAAATGATAAGGAACTATCGAAATGGTAGGGTATAGTAACATTGAGTATTTCCTAACCTATAAAAATTCGTATTTCTGGATTCAAGATTTAACAAATTCTTGCCTATGTTCACTAGAAAGTAGGTAAAACACTGACAATTAAAAAAAAAAAGAAAAAGGTGTATGACCACTTCCCACTGTATTACAATGCTTTCTTTCTTTTTTTTCCCCCCGAGAATGCCAACTGTGGCCGTAAATTTTTTTTTATTTTGCGGATTTGACCACGATTTCTAGTAAAAATATACATATTTTGTTCAATTTTCGTGAAGATCGGATGATTTTAGCCCATTTGTTGCAATAATTTCGATTGTCCCTTCATTTCCGAGTATTTCCATTATTTTTTCTGCTGCCCATAGAGCCGGAGATAATTAAAAAAATAATGTAGCGATGCACTGAAAATGCATCAAAAATGTACTTTTCTAACAAAGCTCTAGTCCGATTTTGCTAATTTTTTCGTTTTACCATTCATTTGCATGTATAAAAAAATAGTAATAATAATCAACTTCCCAGTTACCTCACTTTATATTCTAATTTTCCTCTAGTAACAAATTTCGTTCTCTTAAAAGGTACAATAGGGAATGAGTATAGGTGAATATAAATTTTAAAGTAGTTCCCCCGAAAGTTGTGTGTCTATTGCTTGTGTTATTAAAATAAGGTGGTTGGTTTTGTGATATTTGTTTTTGTATGTGTATTCTTAATATTTTGACTATTTATTACAAACTATTTATGGAGCAATCGTTTTTGTATAAGAACCGCTTAATTTTTGTCAAGCCAATGTAAAAATAGCAAAAATGCTCCACACGAAGATTACAAATTGTCATAACTTCCAATACCTTGTCTTAACGGAACAAATAAAAAAATTAAGAAAATCTATCACTTTAATTTTAAAAATACTTATTACCAAAATTGCTCTCGTATAAAAACATACAAATGCTTAAAAATTACTTTTCATCATACTGCACCGAAAGCAGCTGTTTTCGATAATATAATAAGTTTCCCAATCTCAAAATTTATAGCAAAGGAAAAACGATCAGCTGACTTTCCATTGCTCTGAAACTAAACACTAATGTTTCTTTCCAATGGATTTGTGCGTTATTAATTAACTGATCTTAAATAATTAACAATAGAATTGTCAAAACAAATAGCCAAATTTTACTGTTGTATTTTTTTTGTTTGAAAATGACTGCTGCAAATGTTTCTAACATAACAGATAAGTAATTGAAAAGCGTCAGACATCACTAAACCTACTTCCAGAGAAATCTCGCTATAGATATGAAGAGAAATATAGTGAGTGGTGCAGAGTTAAATATATTAAATCAAAATAAGTAAAAGACGAATTTGTATTGGTTTATTTGTCTGATAAATCTAAAGACAACATTTTTGTAGACCAAAAAGTCCAAATAATGGATAATACAAACATGACCACTACAAACTTCAGAAAAAAACCTTCTACATGAAGGAATCAATGTTACCAATAATCAAAATTGTACCATAAACATCAATCTCAACTTAAATTGTAGGTTTTTTTTAAATTGTTTAATTCTGTAACTCATTTATGTTTGTTCAGATAATTTTGTTTGTTATAAAAGTTAAAATTGTTAATTAAAATTTATATTATGAGAAATGTACAAGTTTTTTATTTTGCTTAGGTCTATTGTGTATTTGTTTGCATCATGATAAAAAGTATCGTTCATAACTAGTACCGAAAGTACATTTCTGATACTTTTTTTGTAGACGTTAATACAGAGTTCATATAAACGGTCCTAAAACGTTCTGCCCCGTTTTCTGATCCACCATTTTAAATTTCACGGGACATATCATAAATTAATATAGAAATTGTGTGGTTCCGTACGTTTTACGATCTGAAAATTTGTAAAAAATAGAAGAACCATTCCTCCAATAATTTATACATTTAAAAAAAAAATTACTTTAAATACATTTTTTATTTTTAACTCCAAAAGTAACGTATATTTAGGGTAATATACAACAAACCCTTTTCATTCCTTTTGAAGGCAGGTAAGGGATCTTTTGTAAAATGTGATTTATGTTCATTGATAAAATGTTTTTAACTCTGGCTGGTTATATATAGATAAACCAAAACATATTAAAAAATAACATTAAATATATATATATATAACTTGATCCTTATCTTTGTTACAGTGAGCATACAACCTCGATCTGAGATTATGGATCGTGGTTTTAAATGAGTTAAAAGTATAATGTTATATGTTTATTTTAATTAAATCTGTAATAACGTCTGTTATGGAATCTAGATGCTCGTGCCACCTACCAGTGAAAAGTACAACTACAGTTTTACTGGTAATGACTAGTAAGTAGTTCCTACATAAACCGCAAGACTTCGCTTGTATTCAATGATTTATCTTGAATCATACCGCCTGAATTTTACCAATACAGTATTACATTTCATATTATTTCTTGTAAGAACTGTTTTCATTGATGTTTATAAATTTGGTTTAATAAATACAAATAAGTAATAAATATTACAAATTAGTACTATATTGTTCAATTGATTGTTATTTAATCTATTCTTGTGAACCATTACATAAATAGGAATTTTACTAATTTTTAATATTCTATGTAATGAAACATATGCATTAATTTTATTGTAAAGATTTAATTTGCAAAGGTCTATCGAGAAAGAGTGGGGGTTGTAAATCTGAACCGTGGTCACCGTTGTAAAAATTCTTTTTTCTTGTCGTATAAAAGCAAAAAAGTTCAACATTTCCTTTGTGATGTCCGCACCACATGGGACTTACGTATGATAAGTTGCCTACTTTGGAGTATTAGGCGCTTCAACGCCTTTTAATATGGAAGCGCTACCCCCACCATTGAGATCGAAGTTCTAAGCTCATATAGATTGGCAGGCTACAGTGAGCGTTAGCGATCAACAAGGTGGTGTAATTTTTCTTAATTTCTAGTAGGCCTACCCCCACCCAAAATGATTGGCTGGGAGTTTTTGGGTGGGTCGCAAGACCCCTTCTGAGTTTGATCCCTTCGCGTAGGCCTACACCTAAAATATTTTTAACGCATGTCTAAATTAGTAATATTAATAAGGTTAATTAATTACAGCTTATGTTAATTGATAAACTCGTTGATAAATGGCTAGTCAGGTGAGACAAATCAACGGCGCGGGAGCATAAATTCGCGTTTTGGGGGGGAGGGTGGGGGGGTCGATAGTCAGAGAATCACGATCATGGACGTTTAGAGATGGTTTAAATGCGGCTCTCAAAAATGGTAACCAGGCGTCTCAACTTTAAAAATAAGAAGTTTAGAGCGTAAAATAAAAACCCTATTAATTCAATACTAATAGCTCATGATTGGAAGAAAACAAGAGTTGGTCATGAGAGACCTGATAAGGAAGATAAAAGAGAAAAATCTAAACCAATACTACATGAAAGTGTACATCCAGCTAGGATACCTTGTGATAAGCACAACCGTACTCACAAGTGAATCTGTGGAGAATTGTTGACTTAAATCCTATTTAAAAAAATACGGAAAGTAACTGATAATGACAAAACTGACACCTACTGTAATTTTAATACTTTTTTTTTTCCTTTTTCATATTTTAAACATTATTTCGACATTTTCTTGTGAGGGAAATATCTCATAACTGTGACCAAAAACGTCCAAAGAACAGTTTTTTAATAAATTTTGATAAAACTTAGTTACAGTGTTTTTTTATTGCTGAAAAGTAATTTGTGTCTAAAATTAAACAAAGTGTAAACCGTGCGATGGAATGGATCAGTGGAACAACATGGAGTCAGTAATATGATTACTTAGCAGAGAAGTTACTCCATGGGATGTAGTCTACCCACAGAAACCATATAGCTAGCAAAAACTAATTAAGAGTCCTGTATATTATTATAGAATATCTTTTTAAAGTTTCCTTGTGAATAAGAAGGCATTACTTTTTTTATTTATTAACTGTTTTACTTTCAAGTTTGTAGGCAACATTTAAAATTTCAATAAGTAAACTTGATAATATTTCCTTTAGACCTATCAAAGACCAAACCCATGAACTATCTCAGGATGTTCAGACGTCCATTCTAAAAGGACAGTCAAAAATATTCTATGTGTAGAGTTGAATCAGGATATGTCCGTAGTATTGCTATAGCGGCAAGGGATAGCCGTAACCTTGCTGTAGTTGGAATAGATTGACATTATCTTGCTGTATCGATAAGCGATAGCCGAAGTCAATAATTGACTGGGAGGTCACAGCTGATTTTAATCTACTTTACAGATTAACAAAATCCTACTAAAAGTAAGAAAGGGAAATGTAGGACATACAATTTTATTACTGTAAAAATCATTTTGATTCATTGATTTCGTTTTAAATGATACCGTTTTTCATAAAGAGTATTACGTCTTATAAATAAAAATGTATAACTACTTTAGGAACAAGGAATAGTATTTGTCGTTTTGAATTAGTCTTCTTTATTATACTAGTGGTTTAACCCGGCTTCGCCCGGTACTTCTAACATATGTTATTCACGAATAAATGTTGAATATGATCTTGATTTCAAAGTACAGTAATCGCAAACCCGTCTGCTAGCACCTAATTGAAGAATAGTGCGCAAAACCCTAAAAATGATAGTAATGAGTTAAATAAAGTATTTTTACAAAGTAGAAATTTACTCATTTAATTGTACTTTTTTTCAAGATAATCCGGGCCTATAGGATTGTGTGGTAGTTGGAATATAAGGAGATAAACCTCAAAATATAAGAAGTAAAAGCTTTTTATTGAAAACATTCTAACTATTTATAATACTTGTTTATAAACAACATTTTTCATTTTGTTATCTGGGGTATATTATGCAATTTTTTTCGGATTTCCTACTCGAGAGCAAGCTACGTATAATTAACCGTGAGAAAAGCAGGAATCTTTGAGACTTATGCCGCAATACTTTAAAGTTTGTCCCTATGGTTTATCTGGATTATTATTAATGTGTGGCAATTGGGTCTGACTTTATAATCTTACAAAAGTTAACGGCTTAACTGTGCATACTGTAAAGTGTTTACTTTATTCCTGATTTATCCCTTACATCTAGCAAAAGTTAATGGTTTATCTGGCTTATTGTTAATGTGTGACAATTGGGTCTGACGTTGTTATCTCGCAAAAGTTAACGGCTTAACTGTACGTACTGTATAGTGCTTACTTTATTTCTGATTTATCCCTTACATCTAGTGAAAGTTAATGGTTTATCTGGATTATTGTTAATCTGTAACAATTGGGCCTGACTTTTTTATTTTAAAAAAGTTAACGGCTTAACCCTATATACTGTACAGTACTTACTTTATTTATGATTTATCCCTTGCATCTAGTGAAAGGTAATGGTTTATCTGGCTTATTGTTAATGTGTAACAATTGGGTCTGACTTTTTTATTTTACAAAAGTTAACGGATTAATTTTACAATTGCACTCTCTTTAATTTGAATGGTAATTCAGTCGATATCAGTGGTATTCTGGGGATAATTACTGTATTTCCCTTGTATTTTTCGGTCATAAGTTCGGCCCTTTTATCTCCCAATGGACGCCCTTAGAGACAAAACGGAAACCTTCTTTACGGATGGGCAATAGAGGACTATCACACCATACACCCCCTTTGATTGTAGCGGGATTCGTAGCAATACTTCCTTTTATTATATATATTGATTAATCATATTTAGCTACAGATAGTATTTACGGCTTTACAATACAAGACGGAATTACACAATTCATTTGATGACCAGATGTTTTCCCTTGCCAAGTTCACGGTGGCCCGGCGACTAGTTCATTAATAATTTGACGCGGTTTCGCCGAGGCCTTATATTTGCACACGGACTTGAGGCTAGTAATTTACGATATGACCCGTCCCTAATAAAGCTAATCTCGTAAAGCGTAGAAACGAGAGTAGCCCCATGGTGTCAGGGCCGAGTTCAGAGAACTTATCGTGTAATGCTGTTGCGATGCGAAGAATTTCCTGTTCGCGCCAACTGAGAACAACTTTTACCATTTCTGTAAGATGAGATTTCATTTCTGTAAATAGCTGACAAGTAGTAATGTATTCAGATTTAATGTTTTAAATAAAGATAATTTGTAAGTTATTTAACCGTAAGCTCAGAAATACATTGGGGACGAGTGAATTGTCTTATTATCCTCAATTTTGGAGGTCTCAGTTTTGAACTACACTATTTTAAAATTTTGTCCACGACGTTGACTTTCAGATAAACGATGGCTTTTAGATGACTTCATTCTAAAACGACAGTCTTTTCATATTTTGTACATAGATTTTTTTTTTTAACAATTTTATACTTCATAATTTTGTCCATTACGTTGACTTTCAGATAATGGCTTCATTCTAAAACGACAGTCTGTTTATACTTTGTACAACGATTTAAAAAAAAAAAAAAAAAAAAAAAAAAAAATTAAAAAAAAAACTTCTAAAACAATTAATTTATACTTCATTATAAGATTACGGGCTCTTAAAATAATCATGTAAATTATCAATTTTCAACCCTAGAACTAAACATACAAAAACTTTAAAACATAACCCCAATGATTTTTTTAAATTTAAAACTAAAGGTATTACCAAATTTTTCATAACACCCGCCATTTTTCAATGTGGCGGTTAGCTCTAAATTTTCTTATAGGAATCCCTATTTTTATAAAACGCGTTATTTATTTTTTTAAATTAATTTTTGATAATTTTCTATATCTCCAACCGGTTAGGAGCTTCAGGCTTGTATGTGTCAAAAGTTCCCAAACTAAACTATTTCCAGAGAATTGTTGTGTGTTTTGTTTGAACGTCTTTACGTTTTACCAGTTAGACTGGGGAATAGCCCAACATACGATAAATCTTCATAAAAGTACACATAAAAAATTACAAAAGTTACAAAAAAACTTTAAATGTAACCTCCCAGGATTTTTTGATTTAAAATTAGAGATATTTAACATATTTTCATATTACCCACCGTTTTTCCAACATGGCGGTTAGCTTTAAATCTACATATGGGCACCCCTAAACACAGCGAAAATACAAGGTTTAAAGCGTTTTCATAGGTCCATTTACTGTACCTAAACAGTTTAACAGAATTTAAAATTGATAAATTAATAGACAGTAATTTATAAAAAAAATATTAAAAGACGAAAAGCAACATTTTAAAGCAAAGTGGCAAAATTTTTAAATGGCAACATTTTTCAGGATAAAAATAATTTTGGCAGACTAGTTTTTAAAAAATTCAGTAAAAGTTAATTCAGTTTAATTCAGCAACTTTTCTGGTACACAAATTTACCGACTTCCTTTTATGAAACTTTGTTTGGTAATTGTCTAAAACATCTACTGGTTTACACCAGTTTGTAATTATTTCTGGATGTATTAGACTTTGTAAATAAGATACCCTAAATAAATGTTTTAACAGTGCTTAATGATACAATTATTTGTCCTTAATTCATAAATTGTAATAAATTTACTAATAATAAAAAAATAGTGCTGGTGTAAGCCACTGTATGTTCCAGACAATTACGAGAAAATTATGATTTTTGTTTTCTATCAATAACTCTGTTATTCCTCAGCCTACACAATAAATAAAAATAACAGTAGTTTTATTACACCATTAACCCTAACTGCAGTTTAAATTTTACCTAAAATTGACATTGAAATTTATGAAAAATCGTCTCTGGAAATAGCTTGAATTTGCGATTTTTTAAAATATTTAAGTGCCTGTAGCTCCTAAACTGTTAAAGATATTTAAAAATATCCAAGAAAAAAAGTCTTAAAATAACATGTTTTATCGAAAATCGGCATAAAAATAGATGTTCTAATAAGAAAATTTAAAGATGACTGCCATATTGGAAAAATGGCGGGTAATATGAAATATTAGTAATGGCTCTAGTTTTAACTCGTAAAATCCTGGAGTTATCTTTTAAAGTTGTTTATAACTTTTAAATTTATCGAATAAAACAGCGGTCACACCTGTGTATAGATATGAAAAACAGAGTTAAATTATTAAAATTTGATGGAATGTGACGGAAGGAGGGGCGATACTTTATGACACTCTGTATAGTGATAACAAACCGGTTGTTATGTGCTGTGTATTTTTAACATAACTGTGATTTTTAAATAGGTAAAGTTGAATCACCTCTACTAGAAGACAGAAAAAAGTACCTTCGGGCAGTACAAACAAGTTGGCGAATTGAAAAACTATTCGATATTGCAAATAATTATTATTGTAAAAGAAAATGATGTTTCCTACAAGAATAGTGAAATAGAATCTACAGGTGAAGGTGCATTTACATGGCGTCTGAGAGGGATTGTTTATGGCATGATTGTACGAATTAAAATCCACATAATACTGGCGCAGTAATGGCCGTTTGTAAGAAAACTTTATAGCGGACATAAGCGTCAATTTATTCCACGGAGTCTTCGATTCTCCTTCACGACATCCCTTATATTATTCACAGAGGAGCAATAACTTTGTAAATATAAGGAGCAATTAAATATTTGATTGTATTCAATTAAATTGATTTCTGTAGCTATCAGTACAACAACAATCTTTTGTTCTTATTATAATCTCATTATTATATTGACTTATCTATGATTTTATAGTCGGAAAATTATTTGAATACGTCAGTGGCTCACCTATTTACTGGTGTTACAATTGCGAGATAATTTTTCACCTAGTTTAAGGGTTAGATCCCTCTCTTTCATCTTTGCCATTAGATCTCCCTTGACCAACTCTTGTTTTCTTCGAGTATTCGAATGCAAGTAGTTTCTATTTTATGTCTTCTTCTTTATATTTCAGACGAAGATGACCGAGAGGTTTTTCGCCATTAATCCACAAGGGAAAAAAATTCAACACGAGATGCGACAGAAAAGTAATGAGATTATTTTGTATGCATTAATTTATACACCAATGTTATCCCCTTCAAAGTAGTTCCCTTGTCGGTGGAGGCGTTGTTTTAAGTCTTCGTAGCAATTCTAGAAAATTTCAACTTGAATCTCCTTCAGCTTCTCGGTTACGCTTCTGTGGATGTTATCAAAACGATGTCCCTTGAGTGGATTTTGATCTTGGAGAACAGAAATGTTACCGGAACTAAGATCAGGCGAATAAGGATGGCTGTGGAACGTCAGGAATTCCTTTTTTCGTCAAAAACTGATTAATAGAGATGACCTTGTGACTTGGATCGTTGTCATGGTGGAGCATCCAAGTGTCTACAATGGCGCGATGCACCATTTTTCTGAGCTTATCAAGGACTTCTTTATAAAAATAAACTTGGTTGATAGTTACGCCAGTTGTCGGGAGGAACTAGAAATACCCGTGTTTGTATAGGTCATTCCATGATCACTCGTGGATTTCTGATGAAACACTGGAATGGGGACACAATGCCCATTTTGTCAAAAGTGTGTTGTCACTTAAGCAGATCCTCATTGACTGTGTTGCTTTGAGAGGTGTACGTAGGAAATTTGCCTTGCCAAATTCTATTCAAACCGATGTTGGGGGATAGTGCTAAGATGCTTAATCGAGTATTGTCCTTCTTGCGTCGCCTGAAAATATGTGATACAATTTTCTAGTAAATTATTGGAGAGTCATTTTACAGCTCTGTAATATGATGTTTAGTTGTTCTTTTAAATTTATTTATTTTTTTGTCCTTGTTAACTCGTTTCAGGGCTTTTTTACATCCATGTAATCCTTGCTTTTTAATTTATATTTATCATAGTTTATTATTGTTAACATATTACAGGGCCTTTTTACACCCTTGTAACATGTTATGTAGTTTATCTGTGTTTGTTCACTAGTTTTAGTTTTATTATTGTTGTTCAAATTATATGTTATTGTGTATGATTCACGTGTTGGTTTTAAACTGAAGAATCTTAATTCTCAATTTTGTGAAGGCGATGAAGACTGCAATGGTTTTATGCATTAAAATCTCACACAAAAATAATTCATCTCAGCCACTATAATCCTCTTATTGAAGTCTAGTTACTAGAGTTATTAAGGTTTTCTCTCTCTCTCTCTCTCTCTCTCTCTCTCTCTCTCTCTCTCTCTCTCTCTCTCTCTCTCATGCTGTTATTCGGTTTTTCCTTTTTGCACGAATAAATTTAATATATTCTGAATTACCAAATAGTAAAAAAAACACAAATTTAAATGTATTATTTACAAAAAAAGTTTCTCATATTTATTATGTAGTGAGAAGATACTGTCGGTTGTTGAAGTAGAATTCAAACCTTGTAAAGGCTACACAATAGAGTAGAGATGTTGGCTATGGAACAGTCCCGACATATCTCTTCTATTCATAGCGCCATGGCGGTTCCATTGTCCAAACACCGAGTGGACCCATTGTTAGGTTTTATTTTTACTTTTCAATTCTTCAGCCTGTTCCGAGAGAACAACACCCCGAGACTGAGAGTAGTAGATGATTCTTTCCTTATAACAAAACTTTGTACAACCTGTTTTAACTCGATATCAATTTTAAAATAGCTCTTTTTGTAGGAAAAAAACATTATAGATATACTATGAAAATGAAGAAATCATGCGTTCAAAAATAATAATGTGTACAAAATATACCTTTCTTCCGTTCTTTCTTGAAAGTTTTGATTTTCTTCCGTCTTGATTTAAAGGCGGTCATCATAGTCTTATGAAAAAAAAAAAGAAGAAAAGAATACTCTAAATAAACCCTATCCATCGAATAATCTAATAATATCTGGGTCGAAAAAGAACAAGAGTTAGTCAAAAGAGACCCAATAGGAAAGAGACGAATCTAATCAAAGAGAACATGGAAGAAGGTGTAGGATCCAGCTAGTGTCCTCGGGATCGCCAAGCCCGTACTCACTATAAATCACCCCATGAGAGCCTTTCCTAGAAGCCATTAACGCCCCTAATAGTGTTTATATTTTACTCGAATTAATTGATGAATAAGTATTACTAACTACATAAAAGTTATATCAAGTATTACAGGTCATCATATGGAACAAATCAGTGTTATTAAAATAATATTTGTTCGATATTTTTGTAATGTTATTAAACTCGAAATGGTTTTATTTTGTTTTCTTGTTGTTTAAAGGCGAACAACATCTCGGTCATCATCGCCTAAAAAAAGAAGAAAAGAGCATAATTTAGATCTCCTAGAATATTTTAATGGCGTCAGAGTTAGGGGTCATTTTAAGTTGGTCAAGGCAGGCCTCATGTGAAAGATAAAAGAGAAGGATCTAACCCAAGACTAGACTAGGTGAAAATACTGTAGATCCAGCCAGAGTAACCCAAGATTGTGAGAAGAAACGTGTGAATCCAGATATAAGTAACTCAAGCTTAGGAGAAGAAACGTGTGGACCCAAGCTTAGGAGAAGAAACGTGTGGACCCAAGCTTAGGAGAAGAATCGTGTGGATCCAGCTATAGTAACTCAAGCTTGGTAGAAGAAACGTGAGAATCAGGTTAGAGTAACACAAGACTATGAGATAAATTGTGTAGATCCAGCTAGGAAAAGAAAGGTGTAGAACCAGCTAGAGTAACCCAACACTAGAAGAAAAAACGTATGGATTCAGTTAGAGTAACACAAGACTATGAGATAATAGGTGTAGATCCAGCTAGAGTAATCCAAGACTAGCGGAAGAAAGATAGAGTCACACAAAACTTGGAAAAGAAAGGTAATCTAGATCCAGCTAAATTACCGCGATAAAATTCATCCTTACCTGCTACCGTTTTGATATGTTCTACTATACGAAAGGTTTTTAATTCACAAATTCACATGAAAGGAAATTTTAAAACAGTATTAAACTAAGCGTTAAATAAAAGTTATTTTTCAAACTTTAATAGTTGTTTTTACCATTCTAATTTTAATAACAGATTATCTACAATTGTAAAGAAATAAATAACATGATCTGAGAAACAATTTAACTTCGTAGATGTGTGACCGTCTCCACTTCTTTTGACCAGCTGGAAGCTCCGGCTGGCTGGAGACCGCGTACACTTTAGCCGAATCTTGTCAGGATGGGCCAAGGAGTCGGGTTAGGACGCTAATGAACGCACGCAACGCAAGTGAAATTAAATGTTATACTTTATTTTAGTGCCGAATTAAAGAACAGAAATTAATTATGATTTATAAAAAAGACATAACGGCAAGATAAAGCCTTGATAGCGGCCGAAAAGCATACCGTTGAATTTAACTAGCACGTGGCCGAAAATGGACTGACCTCGTCCCGTAGCGGTCTTTCTTCTAGCGGCTCTCGGAAAAGACTCCCGGTCGGCTCGCTAGCTCAAGCCCTCCACTCCTCGTCTCTCCCCTCCCCTTCTTCTACGTCATATTGCACTGCTCATCAAAATCGCAAGTGCCAATTCATATTTTATTATTTAAAAATCCCTTTTCATTACATCCTAATTTATAATTATTATGATTTTGGTTTGGTGGGCTCCTTGGCTGGGCCACAGATGTTCAAACTGAAAGCAACCTTGATTGACGAATACTTGCTGTCTTTCTTGAACATGTCTGCACACACGACGACAAAATACTTAGTCAATTTCATAAACCGCGTCAGATATGAATTGCTTCATGTTTTATGGTGTGCATAAAACACTCTCTCCTTGACAAACCCCAGAAAAGAAAAATCTATGTCTATCAAATCAGGTGATCGTGAAAGCCAATCGATGGGACCATTACGACTCATCGATTTACTAAGAAACTTCCGATTCAGAAACTCTCAGAGAGAAAATTATAATGGGGTGGGCCGTCCATCTTGATGGAAAATAACATCTGTGTCATATTTCTCTCTACTATTCAGGTCTGACCAGACCAAATTGTGACCCACGTTAAGTTGCTTTTGAAAGGTTGTGAATAGTAAACGCAGTTGTGCAGGTTTATAGCTCCACTTAACTCGAAAAAAGCTTCGTACAATACCTTCATCAACACTGCATGTCCTTCTCTCTGTTCGTTTACACTATTTCATAAAACTGGAAACGCCGATCTGAATCATATTCTCCAACAAACTATGAAAAAGTTATAGTTGATACAACTAAAAAACGAGATACCTTTCCAGCTTATGTAAAGATCTTCTTGAGATTTCAAGATCAATGGAAGATTTTGTATGGCGTTTTGTAAATAACCAAACAGTACGTTATATTCAATCGTAACTATTAGTCTATCACTTTTTTTTTTTTTTTTTTTTTTTTCACGTTAAGAACCGTCCTTGTTCTTTCAAACTTATTTTGCAAATTGTAGATGTAGATGGTGATTGATTTCAAAAGGATTCTTCTTAGTTACTACAAACAATCTCAGCATCTCACACTTTCACTATTTCGTTCCTCAAAACTTAGATGAAACTTTTTTTTAGAGTCGATCGTTTTAATTCCCTGTGAGTGAATGAAATAAAAATCTAACCAGGAAAATTACTTCAATTGCTACAAAAGAGTGAACAAATTGACAAGAATAGGTTTTGTTGAATAATTGACCAAAATTAATAATATTCGCACTCGTCCTTTTTTTTATAAAAAGTATATTTTCGGAGTTATAGACGTTTAAAAATGACCAAAAAATGGGAGGGTAAGTCAAAAGTAGTAAAAATACTGAAAAATATTCAGAAAAGTGTAAAATCAAAACACTCTATTTCCAGTATTATGGAAAACTGGCCACAATTTTAAGGGCGACAACGCATGTGAAACATTTGTACAAATCTGAAAAAAAATCAATACTTGTCGTTTGACTCAAGGTAAATTTTTTTTGTCCTTACAATTTTATTGAAAAAAAAAAATTTTATATACCGGTACTTTGGGTAGTTTTACCCTGAAAATGAAAATCTTGATTTTTGCATACAAAAAATGTTTAACAAAAGTAAATCAACCTTTTTTCCAATTTTTAGAATGTAAATAGTTTTAACATAGTTCAAACATTCAAACATATTTTTTTCTTTTTTCCATTTTCCTATCACGAAACAATTCCTCCAGTTCATTCGCTCCTGGAGATTTCCTATTTTGACTGCGATGTGGATACTTTTAATCCACCTAATATATGTGTAAATCATTAATAAATTAAAAATTTCCTATTTGTTCCACTACTTGAATGATTTCAAGTCAAACGACATTTAAATTGTAATTGCAATTTCATATGAGTTGTCTAATAAATAACTTATAGATAGTACAAAATGAAGGTTCCGAGTAGTCTCTGTAATGAGTTGGGACTCAAATTGTATCGTTTTTCAAGCCTGTTGGTCTCGAGCAATGCATTTCCATACAAGTCGGACTCGAGACTGCACGGTATTTATGGCACACATTACTGCTAGCTGGCATTCCTAGCTTGACCTGGCTGTATATTGACGATGCCAACCCTTTCAAGATTAACAAGTGTTGATACGTAAACATGACAGCGTCCGATGACCCTGTCTAAGCTTAAACTATTTATTTTATACATAGAGGTGCAACAGTCTGGAATTATTTAATTATAAGGGAAAAGTTTTGATTTAAAAGCTAAGAACATGGGTAACAATTATATCCATTCTATAAGGGTACGGTTTGAAAGAAACACTGTTTTCCGCCATCTTATATTGAAAATTTTTTTTTTTAATACCATCATGTAACACAGTTTTATAGAATGATTTTTAATCCTGAAGACGATGATGCAATCACGATTTAAACATCTGTTACCATTTAAAATATTTGCAAAATGGCGTTTTAGTTTAAACTAGGGGGGGGCATGGCATCGTTTAGCTTTATATAAAAATGGTTATTTATGAATTTTAAATTGACCATTTAAGTACCAGCAACTGCAGAGAAATCATAAAACGTAGATAGTATAAAAGATAGTTGGTACCAAACACCATGGATTAATGAGCTTTAAGGGCCTAGGATTGTTAGATAGCTTTTCTGTAGTGTAATATAGTTAGCACATAGAATTCCCGTCACTGTTGTTCTAGCATTCTCTACAAGAATTCGCTACCAATTGAACCTTCCCAATTTCCCACGATGCTGGGTCGATCCGTAAATTTGTAATCCTCCGCGGTGATTGAACCCGGAACTTCACATTTGACGAGATCACTAAAAATCACACACCACTTTCGCTATCACAATAATTATTGTCAAATGCACAGTTTCTTTTGTACCTAAAATAAAATTATCGTATAAAACAAAATTAAATAGAACAGAGTTAGGAGATTACTTAAGAAAGGGATTCACTTCGCCTCTGGTAATATGTCTCAAATGACCAGTAAAACTGTTAATAAATTTCACTACAAATGTGATATATAAAATCTATGCATATGGTGTATTTTTTTTATTTTTTTATTTTTTATTTTTTTTTTTTTTAAGCGAAAACCTTTTGGATATGAAAGATAAAAGGGAGGAATCTTACCTAAGAGTAAATGAAAAAAGCGTAGATCTAGCTAGGTCCTTTGGGTTATGGTTTGAAAATATCAGAGTATACTCTCTTGTGTTAGGTATGAAAAATCGTGTATATGTGGGCTCTAAATAAATTAATTAAATCTGTAACTTTGAGAATATGATAGGTTTGTAGGACTTTGTTTTAAAACTATCTATAGGTAGATTTTAATTTAATGTTATAAATAGAATAATGTAGCGCGCGCGCACGCACGCACGCACGCAAGCGCACGCGCGCATACACACTTGTTTCGTTTATTTTTAGTTTTTGTAACATCAAACTTGTTAAACCATTTTTGGACTTGACCGGCTCTTTTCCTTAAGTTCCGACCTTCCTCTTTAGTTTAATTTCGTTTTCTTGGATTATAAACTGAGCAACTGAATTCCATGAAGATCAACAGCTGATTATAGCAATATTAAACTGTAAACCATATTTAATGAAGTACCTACTTCATAATTTGTGTTTGTTTTACTTGTTAAAGGGACAAATTAAAACTTTAAAAAATGCAATTAATCTATTTATAGAAATTGTGAATATTTACGAATACATTTCCCCGTAGAGTTTATGTCGTCTCATTAAGACCCTGTCGTGTGAAAGTAGGACAAGAATGATATGTATAACAACTCTTTGCACTGCAATACTTGAACATCAATTACAGGGTCCATGTAGAGATAAGAGGCAAATAGCGCTATATATCCTAAGCTTTGTCAGCTGGCACTTTATTCTGATCATGTACGTATGACTTACTGTGAAGATTGTAATATGTTGCGCAGGAGTTAAATAGGCCTACGTTCACTAAAACTGGGATAGTTATGTTACGTTTTCTGTACAATGATGTTAAAGTAGGTTTATGGTTTTAAATATACTTTTAGAAATAGATTTTCGTGAAGTGATTAAAAATTTGGATGTAATTTTCAATTGGACAAACAACGTATTGAACGAAGTTTTAGTTGAAAATATTTAGCTCTAATGTTATTCATTAAGATCAGGAATGCTACGTTGACTATGAACTTCAAATAATTAAAAGTTTGTTTTTTTAAAGACCTTTTTATAAATAAAACGTAAATACTTTATTATTTTTATCAATTATTACAAGTTTATCTAAAGCTTTTTATAATTCATATCATTATACTACTGTGAGTTGAAATAATCCCGCAACAGTAATGTAATGACGATGACTGGCGCATATCATTGGTGGTCCTCGCTCCTGTTCCTGTCGGTTTAATACGTTGTAGTATTTACATTCACTGTATCAATACGTTAATCATTGAGGAACGTAAGTTTTTAGTTAAAAAATTTTCCGAGTTGGAATTCTCAGGGACTCACTGTTGTGAGTACACCGAGGTCTTCTGGATCTACACCTTTTGCTGTAGTCTTTGATTAGGTACTTCTCTTTCATTTTTCTACGAGAATGACAACCGTATAAATATGAATGACGCTTATAAAATATGAAGAAGACTCATGGAAACTTTGTTACATATTCAACTGGAAGTTTTTTTTTTTTTTTTTTTTTTTTTTTTTTTTTTTTTTTTTTTTTTCAAATATTACAAGTATAACAGAAAACAATTAGTATAACAAAAAGATGTTTTTTTCATTTAATTTTGTTCTTTATTTTGCACATGTTATAAGTAATCAATTATTATAACTAATTACTCTGGGGGCTCACTTTACAATCAGACTTAGCAATTCCGAAGTAACCTAGTTGGATCTACACCTTTTTTCACTAAGGGTTTCACGAGGGTTTAGATCCCTCTCTTTCATCTTTCCTATCAGAGTTCTTTTGACCAACTCTTGTTCTCTCCCGACCCTGACGCCATTAGAGTATTCGAGGACTAGGGGTTTTTATTTTATATTCTTCTCTTCCTTTTTTATAAGGCGATATGAGCGAGAGGATTTTAGCCTAGTTCAGTAGCAGATACATAAATATTGTATAACATCTTAAAACTTCTGACAAGTTGTTTATAAACTCGACGAAGTCGTTACGACAGTGAACAAAATTAGTTTAGGAAGTGCTCACACGACGATATTGAAGAAATTATATTTTTATTGTTTACACTGATGACCGACGGTACTTGATAGAATTCCATTTTAACAAATAAAACACAATTTTTCTTTTGTGATTATAGAATTATAGAATTTTACAAAAGAAAAATTGTGTTTTATTTGAAATTA
The DNA here is from genome assembly GCA_963513935.1 of Aphrophora alni. Lineage (NCBI taxonomy): Eukaryota > Metazoa > Arthropoda > Insecta > Hemiptera > Aphrophoridae > Aphrophora > Aphrophora alni. The sequence goes on along the minus strand of OY740773.1, from coordinate 94,297,559 downwards.
TATTTATTTCCGTATAAGTACAGTTCATCAATGAAGTCCAATGATCACTTTAAAAGAGTTCAAATACTGTCATTGGTTCCAAAATTTTTTAGTAGAAAAAAGAATAAAAATAATTAATGCTTTTATAGAATACTTGGTTTCATTTATAAGGATACATACAATCAAGGGATCAATATAGTGAGTACGGGCTTAGCAAACCAAAGGGAACCTTGCTAGATTTTCATCTTTCCTCTCAGGATCATCTTTTCATCAACTTCTGTTATTTTCCGACTCTGACACTACATGAGCAGGTTTTAGTAATATCCCAAGCGATTCTATCGATAAATCCAAATTCGGGGTTAGTTGCCGTAACTCCAAAATTCAAAATATCGGCTCTTCAGATTTTTATCAAATTTTGCTAAAATGTAGCCTCCAAGATTTGAAGTTAATAAACTTACCGATTTGAAAGGAGCTTTTATAAAATGCATATTTTCTCAAAATTGACTGTACCGATTCCTTTCAAATTTTCGTGAAATTTAATATAAATAACTCAAATTAGTGAGTAAAATTGCAATAATTATAAAATTAACTCCGAAATAATTTCTAAAACAAGAAAATTAACAGTGACAGCCGTCCTTAAAAACTCAATATCTGTCAAATGCTATTTAGGATTAGGTACAAGGGAAGTGAACTTGCCACGTCTATTATTTAAAAACGGAAAGAGATATGCAAATCTGTTATCGGAATTGTTATTCACTTTTAGAGTGAACCTTAGAAAATCTATTTACAAAATCCTCTCCCACCACCCCATTTCAAAAATGTAATGGACACTTATCTCATATTAAAGCCCTATAAACCCCATGAATGTATGTGAGGAAATAATAATTAGTCAACGCTTTCGTTCACTATGCTCAAAAATATTATTGTAAGATTTTTCTAAATTTTTATAAAAACACTTATTGGACCATGAATATAATATTTATTGCAAAATTAAATATTTAGGATTGGATAAAGTAAACAGCATGTGATGTACAAGAGCAAAGGAAAATTTAAGTAAACCTAATTATACAATATTTTATACGTGCCACCTTTCCTTGGTTTTTGAGAATTCCAAACTTCCATTTCTAAATTCCATTAACCTAAAGATTATTTCTTATACCGCTCCATTAATAATTTATTAAGGTTGTCAGAACTGGTATTACAATTTTATTTTTGCGGGAAAGTTTCATTTTAATTAGTTAAAAATAAGAAGTCAGTTTTCCTTGGTGCCATCAACTAAACTATTTTCATAGTGCAATAACATAATTTATAAAATTCTAGAAAATAACTTACAAAATAACGTTTTTGAGCTTAGGGAACGGTTACATTGGCCGATATTATTTCTTACTACAGAAATTCATGTTTTGTTAAGGGTTGTAATTTGAAGTATTACAAGCCATTTATGTCCATTACACAAGATGATGTGGTGAGAAGGAGGAATGTTTTTTTTTTTTTGATTTTGTAAATAGGTTTTATAAGATTGCCACTAAAGGTGAATAACTGTCCCGAGAACAGATTTTACATATCGTTTTCTGTTTTTTTAAAAATAATAAAGGTGATAAGTTTTAAAACATTCACCCCGTATCAACATCAACAAATTTTAACAAAATGTACGAGGTGGGACTGTTCTATGTTCCACGTTATCTTTTAAAAAAATACATTGGCAAAAATTCAGCAATAAATAAAATTAGAAGTAATATACAGACATATTTGGTGAATTTCGGATTTGTGGTTACCTATATGACAGTCCAGTGTATTGACCGAATAGAGCAAACTGAGATTAATGAACAAGAGTTTCGACTATAGCATAGACAGAAATCTACCGGTACCATATTACAACACCATACATATGATTGGTATTGTTATAACTACTTACTTTCTAAACTCGCGTGTTATCAGAAGATGGTTAACATAGAGGAGTGTTCCTTCTCAACCATGAGTTTGTCTTTTAATTCCACGTGCCTGAAATCTGATTTAATAAGAATGAACAACATCCTCGCCTCTGAGATTGACATTCTTGAATAAATATCATTAAATTTCTGTTTATTATTATTATTTATTTTCTATTTTGTTGTCAATACATTAAAAAACATGCACAGGTAATGTATAAAGAAAAAAAATGTGTACAATCTTTGAATGATGTTAAAAACAGTGTTTATTAAAATATTTCAAAGTTTTATAATCCAAATTAAATAAGATAAGTGTAGAATATTCAAGTTTTCTCTAGGATTCGAACTGATTGCTGTTCTGGTTTAGGGACTATTGCTAGCGCGGACAAATGGAATTGCAATCAAACATTACGAATCATTCCTCTGGTATTTAGGTGCGTTCTCTTTCAATTGCTGCTCTAAACTTATTGATAGTTGTAGGTTTTGTACTATATGTCTTATATTTTACGTGTTACCAAAAAACTCAAATCTAGTAGTGTGAGGTTCGAGATGTCCTACTTATATGTCCCATTTAACTTAAATGTGGCTTTATTTAAAACAATCATGTTGGAAAACTGTGCATTTTGTGCACATTTTGTCTGGTGCCATTGGCAAAGTTCAACTCTCCGGCCATTATCATCTTCATTACTTATAGGCACCTTCAGGGGCTCACTTATAGTGAGAAAATCCAAACAAAAATTACAATAAAGAATACATTGTTCTTAACCACTTCTATGTATGTTAAAGTATCCACATATTCAATGAAGTTTTTTCACGCAATTGCGAAATTCGCTGAAAATTTCAATAGGGAGTATATCGTTCTGACCACTCCTACGCGCGTTAAAGTCTCCACATATTGAGTAAGGTTTTTACACTTTATTGCGATATCCTAACAACATGTGACATTCTAATAAATGTACGTCTATGAAACTGATTTTCCCGTCTTGAATTAACACGTGAAAAGTAGGTTGGTTCGTGACGTGATAATCCAATTGTAAACAAGTAAATACTTCTTGTTTAAGACATGATCCCACCTCCAATCAATCCCACAACTTGAGGATTACATGCACAGTGCACACTCAACCACCTAACTACCTTACTATTACAGAGCATCTGGAGCTGGTTCCAGTCTTTGATATAGGACTTTGTCTTTTACACTTCCTTAATTGTAATTATTGGTTTAAAATGGAAGAGCTTTGGTTTGTGTTTAGGTTTGTTGTTTTTGTATGAATTGTATTAGAAAACTTGTTTTATGGGGAATTAACTACTAAACCCAGGTGTGCATTTTTGAGTCTTCTCTTTATGATAGAGTTTTATTCAGTTTTAGGTCGAATATATTGATAACGATGTTCTGCTTTTCATTATTGCGTATCCAGTAGAGTTCAAGCATGACTGTGCAAATTGTAGTAAAATTACCGTTCAGCCTTTCTCTTACCGGTTCCATTTGTTTAATTGATAATTGGCAATGAAAGAAAATATATTTTCTGCCATCTGGTTAAAATTGGTTTTTAATTGCTGCTTTATTAAATATTTTCACGTAGCCTGTTGTAACATCTGATGAGAGGAATAATAGATTTTATAATATCCAATAAACTGAGGGAAATTAAAGATACCGTTTGTCCGTGGAGTATATGCATTGCACCAGTCGTTGAGAACAAATGTGGTTACCCGTCTTCGTATCGGTCATTCCATGACGATTCATGGATATCTGAAGGGACACGGGAATCTGTCGCAATGCCCATTCTGCGGATGTGGTCTAGCGGTTATGCAAACCCTCATAGATTATCTTACCCAAACAAATCAGGCGATAACCTTGATCGTATTTGTCCTTTTTACTTACCCTCCATGTTTTGGTAAAATTTTAAATATTTTACGATTGTTTAAGGGCTTTATGGTCCTGTCATAATTTTAATTTTTGTTTATTATATTGTATCATAGTTTATTGTTGTTAACTTACACCCTTTTATAACCTTATAACATTTTAAATTGTTGTTTATTGTGTTGTATTATTATTTCGTAAGTCAAGTTATGACTCTTGCGTAAGTCAAGACACGCCTAAATTTCCTTCTATTCTAAGATGCATTGTGCTTCTTGGATATCATTTCTGTATCTTTTCACCTCTCTTCTCCGAAATTCAGATTGATTCACAACAATAGAAAATGTTTACTGCTACATTTTTAAGGAGTTCAAGCTGATTTTGACTCCAGGACGTTGTGAAATTGTGAGTAATACGATCAGTTGTTGACGATCATTTCTTCTGAAGGCCCTGCATTGGCAATTTGTAACTTTTGATTCTGCACCGGTAATTTTGAGACAATCAGGTTGGAAAATTATTAAGGACTGGTGAAGCACTTATGTCGATGATGAGAGAGAGAGAGAGAGAGAGAGAGAGAGAGAGAGAGAGAGAGAGAGAGAGAGAGAGAGAGAGATATTTGATTGATTGATTTATTCTGGGCGAAGTTAGGACCATCAGGTCCTCTCTTCCACTTAACCTATAGCCTACACAATTAATTTACACATCGTCTTTACAAAATCAATTACAATTAACATACTTAAGTCTAAAAATAAAAATAATTTAAATTTAACTATTTAAAAGAAAAGGTACTAAGTACAAAGAACACACACACAAAGATAATAATAATAACAATAATGAAAAAAATTACAACAAAGAAAAATCCTAAACTAATACATTTTCTTCCAGAGTACAATAAACTGTTCTAAATATAAACTATATTATACATTCACGCGCACTTTCATACATCATAAAGTAAATAAAACAAATTTCACTTCTTACACACCCCGAGCAAAGATATCAGTCCACGTCCCCACTATTCATGAAATGCAGCTTCAACGATTTTGCAAATTGAGCACGGCTATCAATAGCTTTAAGGGAATCTGGTAGCGAGTTCCACAAGCGACATGCCATTACGGTAAAAGATTTAACATAACATAACAACTTTATTGCTTTAAAGTACAGTGTACATAAGCAAGATGTTGACCATTTACAAAAATAACATATTTTATGACATTGTTCATTTTTATCCTTAGTTTTTCTATAACTAACTTTCCGGTGCATTTATAATACTTACAAAAATATTTTTACACCATTATAACAAGTAACACAATTTTAGGAATCGTAGTAACCAAATTATACGAACTACAATAATATCAGTACATTTACAAACGAGTTAGTTGTTTGAAGATATTTTACCAATATTTTCCTAATATCTATTTTGATACAAAAACAAGAAATGAATACATGGTACAAAAATATAAGTTGTTATGTACAAACAATAGAAATGGTCACTAATCACTATCCATTGCTTCATCATCGCCATCCAAAGGGATCTCTGCAACCTCACTACTCATGAAGAACTGGCTGCTCTCAACAATGAATTCACTTGAATACTCTTCCCCATCGGTGGTGGCAGTCATCCCCTCTATTTTCCTCCAACTAACTGTTCCTTGTTTCAACTTGCTAGTCTTTCTTAACTTCTTCACCAGCATGTGTTTGTAGCCAGACAGGAATGAAATCAGGTTGCCAGATCCATACATTGCATTTGTTGATGTAGGCTTGAAGTGAGAGAAGAAGATATTGCCCAACTTGGTCTCCCTCCTCCCTGCAAAGATGGTATTGTTTATGATTTGCTGTTGGCCACCGCTTGTGAATTCAGTGGGAAGGGCTTGAGACAGTTTGGAATAATAGCTCAAGGCTATTGGGTTGAATGTCACCTGCTTGAGTGTTGATCCCTTCTTCTGGAATGCTTTGCCTAATGTCCTACGAGATGAGAAAGGGCGACCAGTCATAGTCTCCAACACAGCCAAATCCTCCCATTGGGTTCCAAATATGGAGTGGAAGACTATTTGAGAAACCTCCTCTGAAGTGGCTTCAAAGTTGATCTTGAAGGTGGATTGACATGCTTGTTGGTACGAAAAAATTCCTCCCTTTCCTGAGAAGTCAAGCGTTTTGAGGGATGCCGCAGTTACTTTAGTGTATGCTGATCCACCCTCTTCCAATGTGGTGGGTTCTTTGATGAATTTTGTGTATTCTCCAGTGGGTCGAGATTTCAAAAGGAAGGAGAATGGAAGGTACATTTTATGACCAGTTCTGGCACCAGTTATCAACAAAATGTCTGCGATGATTGAAATAAAGGGGGTTACGTCTTCACACTTCTTCATTCGACAGGCCTGGATCACTTCTTGGTGTCGAGGAATATGGCTGAGGGACCTCGAAAGCGCAGCTTCCCACTTGCTGGTAAACTTTTGTTCTTTGCACCTAGCCAAACTGATCATTTGAGTAAGAGGTCCCACAGCCTGCGCGAGAGAGCTTTTCTTTGCCGGTGGATACGTAACCCCCTCTAGATAGGGATGGTGGACCCCTGTCAACCCATATTGGTTTATCCGTGCTGTCTTGATTTCATTGGCAGATTTTCCGATAACAAAATACTCACAACCTGTGCGGATCTCGTTCAACCTCAAGTTGAATGCGGACATATATGTCAGATAGGGGGCCGCCATCCCATACCAATGATTACTGTCATTTGCAGCTGGCTTGCTGTAAGGCAGAGTGTAGATTGTGGACATGTGCAACATCAATTCTGTTAGCAAAGCCTTAGCTACCCCGGTCTCAGAAGAGCCTATTTTTAACTTGACTATATCTGGTAAAAGATTTGTTATACATTACAGTTCTATGCTTGGGAATGATTAGCATTGTCGAACCCTTTCTTGTACTTTTTGTACTTATATCTGAGGCAAAAACAAACTTATTTGCCAAGTAAGTCGGCACTCTAGTTTGAAGGACAGCATGCAACATAGTTAATATATGAAAGGATCTAAGTTCATAGAGCTTTAAAAGAGATAATTGTTTATAATATGGACTAACATGATCATCACGTTTTAAACAAAAAATAAACCGTATACAATAATTTTGAGCCCGTTGGAGTTTATTAGCCAATTCCACAGTCATGTCACTGACTACAGTGTCACAGTAAGCAAAGTATGGCATAATTAATGATTTAACTAAAAGCACTCTAATATGAAATGGCAAAAAATCTTTCATTTTTTTAAAATAGTGAATCCCTGTAAATACTTTATTGCATGTCTCAGTTACATATTCAGTCCAGTTTAATCTGTCATTGATTGTCACTCCCAGATTTCTGACGCTGGTACGGTATTCTAATAATTCGCCTTCAATTTTAAGTTTAGGGAGATTGTTCAAGTCTATTGTGTTCATCAAACGGGAGTAGCCTATAATGATGGGTTGCGTCTTTGATTTGGTAAGTCGTAAGTCATGCTCTTCAGCCCATAGGCAAATACTTTTAATGTCATACGTCATGTGCTCAACTGCATTGCCGATGTCATTAACTTTAGAATGTAGATATATCTGCAGATCATCGGCATACAGATGAAGCATACAATATTTTAGTCTAGTACTAATGTCATCAATGTATATACTAAATAGTAAAGGTCCTAAAACGGATCCCTGTGGAACTCTACGAGTCACATGCTCCCAGGCAGACATATCTTCACTATCACAAACACGCTGCTTCCTTCCAGACAAATACGACTTGACCCAAGCTATGCTTTGAGGTGACAGACCAATTTTCTTCAATTTTAAAAACAATAATGAATGGTTAACACTATCAAAAGCTTTAGAAAAGTCAAATAAAGTTAATATTGTAGCCTCTCGACGGTCCATGGCCAATCGTATATTGTATGTTAAACATATAAGTGCTGTCGCAGTGCTATTACCAGTCCGAAAGCCCGACTGAAATGGACTGATACCAATTAAGATTGTTATCTTCTAAGTATTTCGTCAACTGCTGATGGACTATACGCTCTAAACATTTGGATAGGGATGGTAATATACTTATAGGCCTATAATCCGATGGACCTGCAGGTTGGGATGTTTTACTGATAGGGCGGACCAAAGCACATTTCCACACATCCGGAAATATACTATTTGCTAAGGATGTATTGCACAGTTTTATAATAACAGGTAAGGTTGTGATAATAGTGCCCTTTATAAATCTAATAGGTATGCCATCTGCACCCGCAGCATCACTACCCAGTCTACAAATAGCTTTAAGGATTTCTGAGCCATGGACAGTGTGGAAATTGAAGTTCCTCGTTGAATCAGGCATAAGTTTCAACTTAGATATTAAATTGTTAACGGGTTGATTATTTGAAGGAAGAGGTGCTACAAAATACCGATTTAATTCATCTAGAGGGATCGATATAGGTTTAGGAACGCGAGCGTTGCCAATACCTAATCCTTTAACACCACGCCATAGTACTGCTGATGATTTACTAGAATTGAATAACATATGGGAGTATCTTATTTTAGAATTCCTTATTTCCTGTTTTACTCTATTTCTAAAAGAACGGTACTTTTGCTTATCATTTAAATCTTTAGATTTCTTTGATTTGCGGTAATACACATCACGAAGGTTCATAAGCTGCCGTATATGCACGAAATCCAAGGCGCTGGACGTCTGGTCACTCGCTTCTTTACAATTGGGGTGTGTTTGTCATATATCTCGAGAATAAACTTATTAAATACTTCAACCATTTCATTAAGGTCATTAAGGCTATGTATTTCATGCCATGGTTTGTTTTTAACATCAGCCATAAAGGCTTCATAGTTAAAATGTTTATGACTTCTGTATGAAATCAATTTAGGCGAGGGCTTCATACACTTAATATTATAAATGCAGTAAATAAGATCATGCGAAGAAAGGCCTGGGGCAGTAATCTGTCCATGGTGGACAACTCTCATTGGATCGCTAATAGCAATAATGTCTAGAAGTGTAGCAGAGGTATTCGTGAAGTGGGTCGCACTGAGGGGCAACAAAGTCATATTGCAAGAGTGAAACATGCTAGTCAAGTATGTTGAGTCAAATGTCTTAGGTCCCAACAAGTCAGTGTTAAAGTCGCCTGCAACAATAACATGACTGTATGAAGGCATTAGTCCCACCAGAACACCTTCAAAGTCCGATAAATATCCGATTTTAGGTGGGCGGTAACATAATCCAAGGAGGATTTTAGTACCGGACAAATTCACTTCAACAAACATATACTCTGGTTTAGCTATACCTTTAAATTCAGAGCTGGAGAGTAGTTTTGCTTTGATTGGAGATTTAATATAAATTGCCACACCCCCACCATTTTTATGCAAACGGTCACAACGAAAAAGCGTATAATCCAACATTTCCACTTCAGAGGAACGAATAGTTGGCTTAAGCCAAGATTCAGATACAAATATAACACTAAAATTCTGATTTTGAAAAATTTCACGAAATTCGTCAATATGGCCCCTTAATGATTGGGCATTAACGTGTGAAAATTTAAATAGGTTAGGAAACGGAGAAATGCATTTCGAAAGTGTCTGGTGTGCGTCATATTTAACTTTAGCCGGCTCAATCACACTACTATCACCCATGGTAAAGACTAACGGACATCTCCCCACTCGAAGCGTGCATAGAACTTAATATAATAACTAGCATACATACAACCATACATACATAACTAAAAATATACAAAAATCCTCTAATAAAATAAAAACATAAAAGTTCATAAAAAAAACAAAAAAAAAACATGTAAAATACAACAAATATAATACATAATGTAAGGTTACATACCAATTAACTCCATAATGAATAACTATAGATAAATAGGACAATACTACTAACAGTTTGTTCAGATCTATTATACAGATAGTATATGACGACATGGCCAAACTAAAATCACTTAAATCAAAACAAAATATTAAGAATAAAAAATAAAAACATTGAGATAACTTATCTATATTTACAATTTATGCTGAGATGTGGTAAAAAACAATTGAAATTTTAGTAAATAGTTCACCATAGCAACCAAATTTAAAAACATGGAACGACCCATACAGACAGACAGACAAAAAAGAAAGGGGGAAAAAAAAGGAGAGGGGGGAAGAAGAAGAAAACCCGGAACCAAGATATTCGAAGATCGTGGATAACTCCTTTAGAAATAAAACGGTTTACTATTAAATAAAATAAAAGTTTAGTATATAATTATTTTCAATTATGAAGCTATTAAAAAAGAAAAAAAAACATTTAGAGAGCAAAAGGCCAATCAACTGTAGGTTAGCAACCTGCGGTTCATTATTTGCATCCAATATATTATTAAATTACCAACGTCAACAACAGATACCAAATATCAATAGACAAACATTAAGTCTACAGTGCGATAACGAAATGCTATAACAGTGAACCGGATTTGTTTGCCAAATGCAAACATAAACCCATGTTTTGACGTTTCATAAGATATTAACATTGGACACATTTCATAAAATGGGGAAAATCTCAACAACAACTATAATCTACATAATTCGCTACATATATACAACAATACAAACAGCATGAAACATTTCGAATGTAATTAAATGCATTTTTCCAGTTTACTGACCCAATGATATATTACAAGAAATTCAAAACAAAATCTGTCATTGTGTTAATAGAGATAAACTGAACGCACATGAATGTTTACAACGCAGAGAAGTTCGACGCAGAACTGCGCTTGCCCTGATCATCTACCCTGAAGATACGCCCATCGCTAGTCCATACATTCTTTAGTCCAAATTTTTCGACCGCCTTCTTGTAAAGCGCAAGTCGTCGTGCTGTCAAATCTTCCCTAACCGTAAAGCCAGTACCCTTAAGCATCTTCTTACTCCCATATATTTTCTTACGATCTCTGTAGCTGACAAACTTTATTATGATCGCCCTAGGACGAGTTTTCCCTTCCTCGTCCGGCTCAGATTTACGGCCTACACGATGAGATCTATCGATACATGATAGAGGTAAATCGATATTTAATTTATCTTTGAAAAGCTTTATCAGCTTCTCATCTGTCTCATTTTCTTCGCCCTCTGTAACTCCAAAAACCCTCAAACAGTTTCGCCTTTGGTATTGGGCAATATCATCATGCCGATCCAGCACTTCGGATTCAAATCTGCAATTAGCAGCCTTCAAAGAAATTACTTCCTCCTTAAGCTTTTCAATTTCATCATGAGCCTGCTCCAAAGATCGCGTCAGACTCTCAATAACACTATTTGAAACCCTGTCCGCCATGTCTGCAATTATTTCATCCTTAAAACACTGCTTAACGGCAATCATAACAGAAGCAAGTAATTCCGGCGATATCTCCTTATCGGATTTTATCGGAGAGGTAGTACATTCCGGTTTAGATATCGATTGTAAAGCCTGACCGGTCTTATCTATTGCCCTGCCTGCCTTGTTTGAACGTGTGCACGGTGGGGATTGTAAAGCAGCCATATTAATTAGTAAAGTACTATTATCTCAAAAACTAATTGAAAAGCAAATAATACTCTCGTATATTATTGTTCAGTGTCACAATCAGACTACGTCTGCAGAAAATTATACTTATCTGTTTTATTTGTCCCACGAAAAAACACTAGTTACTCTGGAGCCAATAAAAAAGCGTGCACCTACTCACGAGAGAGAGAGAGAGAGAGAGAGAGAGAGAGAGAGAGAGAGAGAGAGAGAGAGAGAGAGAGAGAGAGAGAGAGAGTCACCAGACAGTCAAATATTTTCCTAAACAAATCGGATGAAGGAAGGAGTAGATGGATGGCTTATAGGGCTAGGGAGAAAAGACTAGATGGAAGATATTTTAACAGAGCATTGTATTTCGACTATGTGGTAGAAAAAAGTACCTGACTGTGGATGGGAGAAAACATATTTTGTGGATTCCTGTCATACTCAAGAAAGTGGATACTCTTCTGCGAAGGGTAGAAATGAATAAAATAAGTGCTATGGGAGGATACTGAATGTGGAGAAGTTATAGAAGATAGCATTATCTGATTTGTAAAAACATGTAAATTTAATAAAATATAAAGATATGGTACAGTTAGATAAGTAGATGGGTGGGTAGAAGGAGCTCATGAAGCCTAGCTACAAGAACGTAATGCCCTCCGTATTATAGAATAAACTGGTTAGATTTGTTTCCTTTCAAATCTAAGATGCAGGTGCCTGTAAGACTTTTGTACCTCCTCCTCTCCTCTATGTAGTACATATTGCAAGAAGCTAATTATTCATAACAATAGCAAATGTTGAGTGCTTCCAAGTAAGTATTCGGTAGCTCTGTGCTATTATGACTCGAGTATAGCTGCTGAGAAATAAAGACACATTGCCTGAGTGTTATGTACCGCACCAGGTTTACAGTTTTATCGCATTGTTCTTGTTGTTTTCTGAACCTGACGCTTGAATACTAGGTGTCTTTATTTTATATTCTCTTCTTCCTTTATTTTACTGTACCTTTATTTTATAAGACGATGACGACCGAGAGGTTTTTCGTCTTTAAACAATAAAGAGAAATAATGGTTGATAATTAAATACAGGGGAAAATAAACTGTGAAAATACATTGCACTAGTTTTCTAACACAAACACAAAAACCAATTCTAACTAAAATAACATTCCAACCAATCTCCCTATACTGTACTTACGTGAGAAATTAGTAGTTATTGTACTTAAAGTATATAGTACTGATTTGAGAATTTAATAGTTATTGTATTTATAGTATATAGTACTTAATACCCTTATATATATGGTAACTTAGGCTATTATTTATAGTAGTTACAGTATATATATTATATATGTGATAACGCAGTACTTAAAGTATATAGTACTTAATGCTTATACGTGATAACTTAGTACTTATAGTTGTTATAATATATAGTAGTTAGAACGAGAACTTAGTAGTTATCGTACTTATGCTATACAGTACTTATGTGAGAACCTAATACTTATAGTGATTATAATATAGTACGTAGAACTTATATGGGAGAATAAACAGATATATTGAAAGACATTTGTGTTTTTAATAGACCCTAAGTTTGCTTAAAAATCATGAGATCGATTTTTAAAAGACGCAAAGTATATTTCGGTTTTATAAATTATTCGTAAAAGGCGATTATCATTAAATTTTACGCAGTTTTGAGTCAATAATCTTCACCATTCAGCAAAATTTGGACGAAATTTGAGTGAATTTTGAGAAACTACGTCTTTTCTAATTACTAAGTTTTTTTGGTAGATAACTCATGAATCGTCAACCAATCCTTTTTGTTTTGATACATTTTAGTAAAATTTTATAAGATCATTAATCTTTTTTGAGAAAATTAGATATATATAATTTAGATATATATTTGTCTTATGGCAAGTACCAACCATTTTTAGTTTTGTACTAGTTTTCTGACACAAAAACAAATTCTAACTAAAATAACATTCCAACCAATCTCCTTATACTGTACTTACGTGAGAAATTAGTAGATATCGTACTTAAAGTATACATTACTAGTATCCATTTTTGGAGTGCTGTACAAAGACAGAGAGGCCCCATTAAAAAACTACCTTTTTAGACTAAGGGCCTCAAAATAAATATCCTTTTGGACTCACCAAAGGTGAATATTCCACCAAAAATTCAACTTACATTTTTTTACCAATCATATATATGAGAAAATAACTGTAATCCTACGTTCATTAGATGGCAATGCAGAAAAAACCAGTTCAATGGTAGTTTCCAAAACAATTACAAGGACATGTATCGTAGTTTGCTGTAAATTAACTTGATTGTAATGACTCCCCACTGGCAATTTCTAAGTACATAACTAATATTATAATTTACATTTTCTTTAATATATAAATAACATTATTACATAAAATTTGACTTATAATGACAACTCTGAAGAATGAAATATAAACAGTAAATTTTAAAATAAATTCAGGTCTCTTTTAAACAACTCTTGTTATCTTCCGAGACATTGACGATATGAGAGTATTCTAGGGCTAGATATCATATTATTTTTTCCTCTATTTAAAAGTCGATGAATGACCAAAAGGTTTTTTCCTTTTAAAGAATAATGATGGCATCTTTTAAAGAACATGTGTCCGGAAATGCTTAATTTGGTGTCTGTCGGCTCATTAGTGAATTTTCTGAGAATTCCCATATCTTAACAATAAGGTGTGGATATTCAGTTCAAATTTTATATATTCCTGACGCTATTAGAGTATTCGAGAACTAAGGGTCTCTTTTCATATACCTTCTTCCCAATTTGTAACAATATGAATAGTGAAAAACGGGTTAATTGACGGTGCATAGAGTTGGATTCCCTGTACACTTCCGTGATGATAAAATTGTGTGGGTTTTATGTTAGTTTTGGTTCGATTTGTTGGTTTTATGTTAAGTTCCATTTTATGCTCTGTTTTTATTAAGGGGATGATTACTGCGATGGTTTTTAAAATACAGACGAACTTTTAGAGACAGATGATTTTTGGAAATATGCTTGGAATAATTAAATAAAATCGGTTATCGATTTATGCTTTAGGAACCTAGGAACTTGGCCAAAAAACTGTATAACCGAACCTTTAAATTTGTGTACATTCAAACGTTCTTTCTTAATCGGAAAATCCTGTGTACTAAGGTTATTATTATTATATATAGATGTCCTGTTATAATTATTTATAATTTTATTTTTACTATTATTATTATTTATAACACTACACCAATAATAACACACATGCGTGTTAATTGGTTTTGATCTTTGCTCTAAGCGTTTTATTAATTATTATAATATTCACATTGGAAGCATGAGGCGCACAAAATTCTCAAAGATGATAACGCAAAAGACGACTAAAAGCAGTGTTTACGCCTTGCCTCTGGCTCGGTATATCGTAGACAGTCATGCCCCCACATTTCCTCTGCCTAAGGTTACATGGCTTCAGGGACTCCGCCCTATCGAGTCCAGGGCCATCGATCTTACTATATAGTTAAAACAGCATCACAGTTATTTATGGTTGAAAAGACTATTAAATTATATATGGAAATGGTAGGGGTAAAGACAGCCCGTTTTGCTCTTTATGTACATTTTGCTTTAGTATACAATATAACTATGTATAGGATGTCGAAGGGACTGAAAAAATTTGTGAAATATATTAGACTTGCTGTGGAGTTCGGAGACACTTTTTAAGAAACTCCAAAAGCATACTTGCATCGAAATCCATTGGTAGTCTATCAATTACAAGATTCCTTAAAGCAAATCAAACATTCATTTTGTGTAAGCTGTAGGAATCTTTACTTGCTAATACAGCAATACCAATTACTGCAATTAAAAGCTATTATTATTTGCTACAGTATTTCATTTTATGCTACATAAGAACGATGTTTCTATTCATAACAATAACAAAGACCCCCTGCCAATAAACCGATTTTTAAGGTTTATACTAATAATAGAGTTGCCGCTGGCAGTACATTGACCTAAATCTTCTAATACGCTGTAGTCAAAATTTTCAAAATTCATATTTTTAAATCTACGAGTTTCCACTACAGTGTAGACTACACATTGTTTTTCACTATTAAGCATATAGAGTATATACAATGTGATTCGTAAAGATTTTTTTCATGATGTATTCTATTGATAAAAGTAGAAAACGTTCATATAAAACATAGGTCTGGAAAAGCGTAGTTTTCTGTCTATCCTCCATTATGCTTTTTATAAATAAACATTGTAACTGTAAAAAAATTTTTTTTAAAAGATTCAATTCAGATTTGGTACAAGCATTTTTATTTTATATTTTACATGTGTACAAAATGGAGTCTTTATTTTGTATACTCAAAATGGCGACCATTTAAGTTCGAATGTTTTAAAAACATACGTAACATTTACAAGAGACAAAGTATTATTTAATTTTTTCTGTCGGTCAAAAAACAAGCGATTTATCAGTAAAAACTAAAAATGAAATTGTTTGTAAGGCTAAAACTATTTTTCCATTAACTATTTAAAAACATTAACTATTGCCATTTTTTATTTAGTTTGACATTTTAAAATTTCTTAAACTTCCCTTTTACATTATACCTCATTCATAAGGCCTAAAATTTAAAAAAGAAATCTGAGATAAAATCATCAGAATTCTAAAATGTTTATTTTATAGACCAATATTGGGCGTTTTAAACAATTATCGAGAAAGTTTGTCAATAACTCGATTTTCCTTTGAGCTACAGAAAAAGAAAAAAAAATTAAAATACCATTTTGTCTGTCGCTAAAGAGGAAAATGTCAATTTTTTTCGTAATGTAACAGTTTTCCAGAGTTTCGACGATAAATATTTTTAACGACCACCATTTTGAAAATGTACCAAATACATCTTTTTTGTACACTTGTAACGTAATATATATACATGTATTTTTTAAAAAAATCTCAAATCTGTATTCAATGTTTCATTTTTTAAAGTTATATTTATTTATAAAACACAAAACGGCGGCGAGACAGGAGACTATGCTTTTGGGGAATTATATTTATATGACATTTTTTATTTATTACTATCCGTTTGAAAGCTTCTCTGAATCACCCTATATTTGTCTTATAAACGTTCTGTTTGCGTATTTAACGTATTTCTAATCGTCATTAAAGCTGTTGTAAAACATAAAAAGCCTGCATTTTAAAATTTCTTCAGATTCCTATTTTAATCAAGATCAAAATAGCGACACCCAGTTTGTGAGATTTTTCTATACTCGGTATTCTCTTTAAGTGATGTATCATTCTAAGGAATACCATTTAAAATGTTTTGATTTGCTAAAAAGGAACCCAATTTTGGGGGTAGGACAATATTGACATATATGTCAAAAGGTTGTCTAAAGTTTCCTAAATCACGTTTCATTGTATTCACTCATTAAAAATTTAGACATAATTTTAGACACAATATGTAGGAGTGTTAGTCAAAGCTATTGATGTCACAATTTTACTTTGATTTTACTAAATATGTCACGTATCATTGAACATATTGCTAACAAAATTAAAAATTTACTGCCGAAAAATCAAATTTCAAAAACCTTTTTTACATAAAGGTCTTATGATAGCTCATCTTCAATAGCCACAATAGCTCATTTACTCTAGTCTCAATACCTTATTTAACATAGCCACAATAGCTCATGTACAACATACACAACTGTATTTATAGTATCCACAATGGATATACAGCTCATTTACAATATCCATAATAGTGTATATACAATAACCACAACAGCTCATTTACAATAGCCACAATAGCTTATTTCAATAGCTACAATAGCTCATTTACAATAGCCACAATACCTTATTTAAAATAGCCACAATACCTCATTTATAATACCCACAACAGCTCATTTACAATAGCCACAATAGCTTATTTCCTTAACTACAATAGCCCCAATAACTAATTTAAAATAGCCATAATACCTCGTTTATAATAATAACAACAGCTAATTTACAATAGTCACAATAACTACATTTTTTGTACAGGTATAAAATCTGCATCGTTAAATATTTTTCTAAGTTAACAAAAAATGAGAGTTGTCGATAAAACACAATATTTTCAAAAATTGTAACAACTGAAATTATATTAGTTGAATTAGACAGTATATTAATTTTTTTAGTGTAAAAAAAGTCAATTTTTCTTTATGTTTAATAATGACTGTCTAAATATTTTATGATAAAAGTCCTCCAAGCCTATAGGTCATTTTATGCAGCTTGGCAATGTGCTTATTTATATTAAGACCAAAGGGAATAAATAAACAAAAAGATCAAAAGAAATTCGCGTCGTATCTTAGTATTTCTGTTATTTCACTACCTACACATATTGTTGTTTTGAAACATCCCAGAAGAACAATATCTGATTACAATATCCCTGTATTGCTGACCTGTTTGTGTTGCCTCTGGCAGAAAAGCTGAAGGTGTGTCGTTGCCATTGATGCGCCCAACTTCTCAGTCAATGGACCCACAGCTGATTTTAAATTATAGAACTCTAAAACCTTGTTTTCTTTGAAGAAAATATAGAACGCCGATATTATATAGAAAGTAGGAATGTACCTGGAGATTTACTAGATATGATTAACACTTGCGACACTTTAATAACTAACTAAAAAAAAAAAAAAACACAAATTTTTTCACAACATACATTTTCCAACAAAGACAAGACAATGTCATAATTTTCAGTTGTTAAATGTATACAAACCTTTATACCATTGACACTAAGGTTAGCTTAATTTAAGCTCAAATGATTTATGGTCATATTTTGATCAAACGTAGCCGCTAAGGAGGCAAGCAGAACATTTTGGTCCAAATACCCGTAAAATTCCCAATTGAGATACTACTGATAAACAATCTACCATATAGAACCTAATTTCTCGACTTAATCAGTATAGTAGGCCTCCGAGTAGAAATTATGAGCGGGCTATCCAGGGAGATCCTAGCTGGATCTACGTAGCTAATTCTTGTTAGATCATATTAAACACAAGGAATAACTCGTTTCTACTTGCCAACCCGCGTCATGTGTAGCGTAAGACATTACATTCTATCTTAAGGGCCAAGGTCTTTCACGGATTTGAGTGGAAAAACGTAAGGAGACTTATTAAAGGAATTTACCACAACTATTACAATGGCTTCACCACAAGCCGCGGTACATGAGTTAAGAAAAGATTTTATCCGTTCAGTAATCATTGTAGATCATTGAATAAAAACATGAATCTTTGTTTTATCTTCCTCTTTTTATTTAGAGCATAGGAAATGCGTATAAGGTATGTTTGAATATTTAGACCTTATTTTTTGATGGATTTTCACTTGTCATGGTCTCAGCTAACAATCCGTAACGATAGCGGCCACAAAAATTATGATAGGAAAACGAAATTTTGTATAAGAAACTATAGTGTGCTATAGAAACTATAAAACCCTATTAAAACTAAGAAAAATCTAATTGAAAATGTCAAAATGGTCACCATTTTGAATAGTTTTTTTCACTGTAGAACTTTAAAAAATTATGTCTTTTATAAAGAAACGATATTTTTGGAGACACTTTATGTTTGGATCCTATGAGTCTACACTTGAGCCAATTTAATCAAAGTGCATAAAAACGATTAAAGTTCACTCTCATTTGCACCCCGACGTAGTACCAAATTATAAAAAATTAGAAGTTTAATTTTATTTGCCCCAGGTTATGGTACAAAATTGTCAAGCATTAGAAGTTTACTCTTATTTGCTCTACGTTGTGGTGCCAAATTGTAAAGAATTTAAAGTGCATTCTTATATGCTCCAAGTTGTTTTGTCAAATTGTAAAGAATTAGAAGGTTACTCTTATTTGCTCTACATTGTGGTGCCAAATTGTAATGAATTTAAAGTTCACTCTTATTGGCCCCAAGTTGTTTTGTCAAATTGTAAAGCATTAGAGGTTCACTCTTATTTCCTCTACGTTGTGGTGCCAAATTGTAAAGAATTTAAAGTTCACTCTTATTGGCCCCAAGTTGTTTTGTCAAATTGTAAAGCATTAGAAGATTACTCTTATTTGCTCTACATTGTGGTGCCAAATTGTACTGAATTTAAAGTTCACTCTTATTGGCCCCAAGTTGTTTTGTCAAATTGTAAAGCTTTAGAAGGTTACTCTTATTTGCTCTACATTGTGGTGCCAAATTGTAATGAATTTAAAGTTCACTCTTATTGGCCCCAAGTTGTTTTGTCAAATTGTAAAGAATTAGAAGGTTACTCTTATTTGCTCTACATTGTGGTGCCAAATTGTAATGAATTTAAAGTTCACTCTTATTGGCCCCAAGTTGTTTTGTCAAATTGTAAAGCATTAGAAGGTTACTCTTATTTGCTCTACATTGTGGTGCCAAATTGTAATGAATTTAAAGTTCACTCTTATTGGCAGCAAGTTGTTTTGTCAAATTGTAAAGCATTAGAAGGTTACTCTTATTTGCTCTACATTGTGGTGCCAAATTGTAATGAATTTAAAGTTCAATCTTATTGGCCCCAAGTTGTTTTGTCAAATTGTAAAGCATTAGAGGTTCACTCTTATTTCCTCTACGTTGTGGTGCTAAATTGTAAAGAATTTGAAGTTCACTCTTATTGGCCCCAAGTTGTTTTGTCAAATTGTAAAGAATTAGAAGGTTACTCTTATTTGCTCTACATTGTGGTGCCAAATTGTAATGAATTTAAAGTTCACTTTTATTTGCCCCAAGTTGTTTTGTCAAATTGTAAAGCATTAGAGGTTCACTCTTATTTCCTCTACGTTGTGGTGCCAAATTGTAAAGAATTTAAAGTTCACTCTTATCGGTCCCAAGTTTTTTTGTCAAATAATTGTAAAGAATTAAGAGCTTACTCTTATTTTCCCCACTTTATGGTCCAAAATTGTAATGAATTAGAAGTTTACTCTTATTTGCCCACGTTGTACCGCCACATAAAAAAAAAAAAAAAAAAAAAATTGAAACTAATATAGGTACTTCCTTTATATGAAATAAAATAAATAAATTGTCTGAAATGTCAATTGAATTTGTTGAAACGAGAAATAAAGGTTAAATATTGTTGAAGTGAATCTATGTTAAATCAATTACACCTACACAAGTTTAATTTTACATATGTGCAACTCCTTTTATTTATATCTTTAATTACTAATAAATTTAAGCATTTACATATTACCAATTCTATTATAATCCTTTTTTTCTTTTAACATTAAGCTTAAGAAGTCTCTTTTACCATGATTCCTAGTTTGGATTAGTATATTTGCATTCTGAACTTACATAAATAAATTTTTGCTTTATTGCTACAATTCTCACATATTATCGTATATCATAATATATAGATATATAACATAAAATAATTAATTTTAGTATTGGATGTATAAATTTCAAATAAAATTTAGTCTATATAAAAAAAAAAAGTTTTAGTAGTTATTAAAATCAGTTTTCAAAATAAAATAAAGTCATTAAATATTTTGATTATTCTAATTTGAAGTTCGTATGATTTGTTTTAATAGAATAAATTGTTTTAAATATTCTTCCTTTTAATACAAGTTCAAAAGTTTATGAATTGGTTTGATATTACCTTAGGTTTTCATATGCTGGGCAATTGTTCACCTCTAAAATTTATTTCACAAATGATTATTTACACTTTTACAATATACTTTCATCACTTCTTATTTAAAATTCATTATATTCCTTTAAAGTTCTGAAGAGTTTTCTCCAATTATTCCATCAACGCTCAGTTTGGAAATGTCGTACCCGTTTGTACTATCCTCGTTTGCACATTTTTCATAGGCTTAGTAGTGGTGATAGCTTAGTATCACAATTCACTTTATTATTTTTAAACTTCTCTCACTTTTATTACTCTCTAAATGTTTGTTCCAATATTTAAATTAAATTTGAATACTAAATTTACCCTTTATTAATTAATTTCTAACATAATATATTACAAATTATAAACCATTACGTCATATTAAATTTCCCACCTACATGTAAATTCTTTATTTTTCAATCTTGCCACCAGGTTTACATCCAATCAAAATTACTGCTGTATTTCACACTTTTTTTTGAGATTTCAACAACTGATCGATTATTTTAGTAGTTTTATTCAAATTATTGTCTTGGATCCTAATTTATCTATTTAAAGTCCCCAATTTATCGGTTCTAGGCTATCTTGTTAAAGTCTATTCTACTGGGTTTATTTATGTTTTACAAAGGTTTTAAAATGAACACGATATTTAGTGTTATCTATCTATTTTAGAGTGCTTAGCCCTTTTAATTTTAATTTTATTTACTTAGAAATCTGTCAAAAACAATCTAGTCTCTCCTAGGCCATAATTATGACCTGTCACATATTAAGGAAAAAGCCTTTTAGCAAATAAAATAATTTCAATATTTCAGTTGTACTTCCTACAACTTCCATCCATATCCAAGTGTTGTGCGTAGTGAAGGGGGAAAAAAAAAGAACGAGAACTAGTTATTTGATTTTCATACAAACATCTGTATTCACACATTATACAATTTAATAACTTTGAATTACAGATGTAAACTGTCTAACTGGCTTGGCGGTCACTGACCTTCCATCTTAAATAGGCCTAACACACCACCTAGCCGTAGGCAAATAGATTTGACTTGGATTAATGGAATACCTTTGGTACTGAACTCTATACAGTTGGCGGGTTTCCTTATTTAAGAAGAATCATTTGATTAATTATTTAATTATACACTTCGGCGTGCATACATCAAACATGTCAGCAAGTTCGGCCATCATTGTGTATTCAACATTTCCTTATATCAGTGAAAAGTACGCATTTTTATTACTTAAAAATCAATCGCCATCAAAATTCATGACAGATAAGCAAGGTGGAAGATAAATGTTTTTGGACGTACACTACGGATATGTAAAGTTTTTGAAACGGAATAACAATTTTTGAACGAATGTTAGTGGAAAAAATAACAACTGGAATACGTTTGGTGAAATTTCACTAGAGTCTATTTTTTCAAACTTAAAAAAGACAACTCTCAGAAGACGTTAAGTTAAAATTTACAAATGTAAACCTTTGATACAAGATTCCACATAATATCACAATTAAGTCATTTCCCAACTCTCAAGGAAGTACAAGGTGTTAGAAAAATATAGAAACTGTTTGATAAATTTGAAAGGAAGATGTTCAATGAGCACTGTGGTGAATGTAAACAATTTAAAACACTGGAACTCCTACTACAACTTTGAATAGCTGTAGTAGGGGTTTCAGTATTTTAAATTGTTGAAACGAATAGTTGGAAAATAAAAATTGGGCTACTTATTTTGATAAAATTGTACTACCTTTAAGTATTCATCCCAATTTTGGAAAACTAAAAAGGGGTTGCATGTCAAAATTTGCAAATATTTTTTTATTACAGGATTCCCCATAATATTACACTGCACTCATTTCCTATCATACACTAACAAGGATATACAAGGTGTTAAAAAAGTAAATAATCTAGTTGATAAATTTTAAACGAAATATAGAAAATCACAAATTGGGCTACTTTATTTTGGTCTAATAGGACTAAATTACCTTTACATCTCAATTTTTCGAATCTAAAAAGTGGTACCACAGGAGGTGCAAGTCAAAAATTTTAAGGTGTACATAAACGGTTTGATAAATTTTAAACGAAAAATAGAAAATTAAATATTGGGCTAATTATTTTGGTCTAATAGAACTAATTACCTTTATGTATACAGCTCAATTTTATAAAACTAAAAAAGGGGGTTCTGCAGAGAATGTAAGAAAATTTTTAAATATAAATCGATGTTTTTGTATGACAGGATTAACAGTGTAATAAAATTTTATCCTTGGTAATTTATTGAAAATGTGTAATCATTAAGTTGTGCTCTGAAATGTTGTTTTTAAAGTTTCTAAAAAAATATATTGTAAGAATTAAATCGTCCTGAAACATCGTTAAATTAAATTAATAAAACTGAAATTTTGAAGCTGACTTTTAAAAATGATTTTTTTTTAAAGGTTTCAGAAACAAAATTATAATGTACAAATTATAACTAAATTGGTTGGATTTATTAAATGATATTAGTGGTATTTTTATTGTTTCAAATTGTTCAATTGGAAACGCTCTCGTAATTACGGGCCTAGCAATACCGAGGGACACTAGCTGGATCTACACCTCTTTCATGTAGTCTTTGGTTAGATCCCTCTCTTTCATCTTTCTTATCAGGTCTCTCTTGTCCAACTCTTGTTCTCTTTCGACACTGATGCTATTAAAGTATTCGAGGACTAGGGGTCTTTATTTTATGTTTTCTTCATTTTTTCATAAGGCGATGATAACTGAGTGGTTTTTCGCCTTTAATCAACAAGAAGGAAAAAAATTTGTTTGGGTCCCCCCCCTGCGGTGTTTGTACCACTCATAATCTAAAGGATATCATTCTGAGATATTTAGATGTGTAACAGAATATTTGGATGGGAGTAAAACATTGCTTGAGGTCGAAATGGAAATTAATAAGCCAAGCTCTGTACTGGTATGGGTCTGGTTTGTTACATATTGGTCAAATATTTTATAATAACGGTTCCAATTTGTACTCTCAGGGGGTTTACTTTACGGCGTTGGCAATTCCGAGGGACCCTAGCTGGATCTAGACGTTTTTCATCTAATCTTAGGTTAGGTCCTTCTTTTTATCTTTCCTATAAAATCTCTCTTGACGATAATACCCGAAAAATTTATTACCATTAAACTTATATGAAAAAACAAGATTCCAATTTGTCCAAAATTAGTACATTATCTGGGGAAAAAAGTAAGTCAATAAATATATAAACAAAAATTAATTCTTAACACAAAAATTTGCGATTTTATGTAAAAAATAACTGAAAAATATATTTCTAAACATTACTGTATAACAAATCAGATGTATTCTTTGGCGCTTGAGTTCTCACGCGTAATAGACACTGCTAAAACAGTTGAATGGAAGAGAGGGGAAGGGAAAGGTAGACTTGTGACGTGTGATGATAGATAGCCGGAGAGGGTCAGGGCCGTGCTGGCCCACGTGGCTAACCTCGTATTCAATTAAACCATTCGACACGTATCTTCTCACTTGCCTTTCGGTCCTTATCATACATTTTGTCTCTTATCTCTTAACACGTATTGTATATAATATTAATTAGAATAAATATGTATAAGCATGTAAATTACGTTCACCTTTTAGAGGCAGACATTTGACAAATTTCTTGTTGTTTAAAGACAAAAAAATCTCTCGGTTATCATCATCTGATAAACAAAATAAGATAAGAACAACGTCAGGGTCAGAAGAGAATAAGAGTTGATAAAAAAAGACCTGATTGGAAGAATAAAAGAAAGGGATCTAACCAAAGAGTACATGAAATAAGATGTAGATGTAGGGTCCTCGTCCGTACTCACTATAGTGAATCCGGCAACAGATATTTGAAAATGTAGTGTTCAAAGAACAATTTTAAATTTAGAAATATACTTACATTTTTATGTAGTCCAATCGTTCGTATACCACCGTTGGTACTGAGGGACGCTTTCATATGATACACGGAAGAAATAGTCTACTGCCATATTGAACAAAAATTTTAAAAAAAACTTTTTATACCGCGTGTTAAATAAGTCCCGGGACGGCTTAATATTTTTTAACCATTACAGATAGGCTTTGCAGATTGTTAATAGACACCAAAACCTATTTTAGTACGTATTCAGTGGACCGGTACCTTTACAGGGGGACGGCCCACAAGGAGTAAATAGGAAATCTTAAATCAGAGCATGGGTGAGTTGTACATCAAATTAAAGGCCTTTATGATTAGAACAGCTTTGTAGTTCTATCTATAATGGTTAAAAAATATTAAGCCGTTCCGGGATTTATGTAACACGCTGAATATATATATTCATTTTCAAGTGTGTAGAGACATCATTCAGTCGGTATCTGCTTAGGTCATAAATTTTCATTGAGCTCTCGAAAACTAGAGCTCATATAATAAAACGACTAATAATATTTTTATAAACGAATTTTCCATCTTTCGATCTCATAATGACCGTATTCTTAAAATCAATATTAACTGATATATTCACACAAATAAAACATTTCCTTCGTTCTTACACCCACAGTAAAAGATGCTTATTGATCGATGAGGATTTTTTGAGGTGCTAGATCAATGAAGTTTAAGATTAAAAAATATTTAACTTAGACTTTTTCCTTATAATAACCAAAAATGTCTGGACATATGCAATAGTTTAAGTAAACTAATAAAGCTTACATTTTTTTTTTTACCCAAACAATTATATCCTTTTTTTAACGTTCATTACAGCAATTATATCTTATCTTATTTCTATTCATTGTGAATAAATGATTGCTGTGTCATTTTTGGGGGTTAGAATAGCTCTTTCTCTGAGCCAAGTTATTTCATGTATACTTGTTGTCATGATATATATATATATATATATATATATATATATATATATATATTTTTTTTTTTTAAACAAAATAGTATGGTCGCTATCCTAACATCAGTTACAAATGAACAAAGTATGTGTTGTGATTAAATGCTGTATAGTTATGAATTTCTTTAAATAAAACTATGTTTTATGGCAAATCTGTGATGAGATATTTCATCATGGTGTATATAAGTACATATTTTTTTTATCATCTTTTAGTTAGTTTTTTTTTTTTTAATTTCGTTAATACAAAAATGTTTTTCATATTATAGGAATTTGTTATTTATAAATATCCCCCCCCTTTATTTTTTATAAATTTAGGTTCAAATATTTTGGAGCTTTTTAAACAAATTTAAAAAATTAATTTAATTTTAAATAATTTACTTGATTTATCTCAACGCTATAATTCTTTGTTACATATAAATTTAAGTTTACAAAAATTGAGTGTAACTAAAAATCTTGTACACTTAATGAATCACGTTTATGATGAGTGATGCACGTTTTTGATGAGTTTAATATGAATTGTATAGGCGAAATCGTACTTCAAACATAAAGTCTGGTAAGTGATGTTTAGAATATAAATTAAAAGTTAAAGTAGATAAGGATATATTGTCCAAGAGGTAATTGAAAAGCAAATTTATTTTCACAACAACTATATTATCTTAAGGTTGGAGTGAAAACAAAAAATTATTGTCCTCAAAAATGTGCAATACCTCAAGAAAGTGTCGACAGAATGATTGAACAGTGTTGCAAGGCAGATGATTAGAATTTGACAAAATGTTTTAGTGGTGAGGAGGTTATGACACTTGTGATAGTATTGTTTTTGAGGGATGAGTTCAAATTTGATCCCTTTCTTAATCCCTAAATACACGTGGATCGAATCTCTTATTATTATTTATTCTTCTTATTTCTGTTGAAGTCAAAAGATGAAAGTCCTAAATAGGTAATGTCGAAACAAAATCCTTAGCTGATTAGCTTGTTGTGTGCGTTAGGCCTGCTAGACGACGTTTCATTTAATGGTCAGCATATCGAGTTCTCGTTACCAGGATCGCCACTAATAATAACTTCACCTTTATTCACACGATGATGAGTCAACATGAAACATTTTTAAGCTCATACGTATAGACCAACAATAGATTACAGGCAATCCCTAAGGAAACCCTCTACTTACTTCTTTACTATCTTTTATTATATATATTATAAGTATTATTTTGTTGTTTAGTTTGTTATATTTTACGTTTACTTGTCCATTTTTATATAATATACGATAAATAAATTTATTATTTAAAAACTAATTAAAAGGTCAATATTTTGTAAATACCGTTTCAAAAAACCTGTTAGTTTTTACGGCGATGATTTTGAATTCGACAATTTTCTACTCCATAAAAAATAAAGTAAATCAGTGTGCTATCTACATCTACTACTTGAATTATTTAATTATATCAATATTAAGATAAATTTCTTTTTAATCTCCAAGACCGACATATTCTCTCAAAACCCATGATTACCTAACAATTCTTTGTCTATGATTTTCCTGAACCTACCACTCTTTAATCTGCAAGAGATTCGTCCTTTCAGTAACATGGAATTACCAACCTCGCGTTGTACCACTCAACAATTACGTCTTATTATTTGATCTAATTTACATCTGAGAGTATCAATGATTGATGAGCCGACAAAATTCTTGTCACTTTTTCACCGCTTATTCAGGATGCTTTCGGGCTAAATAACTAAAGAAGACTCCACAAAATGCTACTTTTGTGTTATTTCTGTTTAATTTATTCAACAATTTACGTTATCATCCGAGATTTAAAAACGTCTAGACGTATCTCGGTCTACGGTTTGTGTTATTAGTTTGGAGGCAAAAAAATACTCTCCAAAAGATCTCTTCGCGGTGAAAGATAATTGTTTTTTAAACTTTTCTTACTTACCCAAGTATGTGGTAAGTTTGTTAATGGTCAAAAATTTCGACGTCTGTTTTTAACTGATGTTCACGTTTCATGACCTTGGGAAATTTGGTTTTCGTAGTACTGTCCGTCCGTCGTTGTTACCGTAGTCCGTACGTAAGTACAACAATAAGATAGGAACATGTAATTTGATCTACTATAGTGTGCTTATATAGAACCCTACAGCAATTAAGAAAAATCAAATGATTAATGTCAAAATGGTGGCCATTTTTTGTTCATATCTTGTGTATTGTTTAATTTATAACAAACTAAGTTATATAAAAATTATTTGTAAATTTCAATTCTGCATACAATGGTACCAACCGTACCTCTCTACGGTAACAAATAGTGAAGTTGACGTCAAAATTGTAATTTGGAACTCTGACCTCTCAAGAAAATGTGATATTAACTCCACTTGAATTAATTTACATAAATGTTATCAGCTCTGCGAATAAAATTTTGGAATTTGTTATTAAAATCTTAATATTTTTCACGGATGTTGATCTTATTAAGTAATTATTTTTCACCTTAGTCCGTGGTAAAATTGAATATGGAATGATAATTTGATAATATAGTTAATTACTTTAGAGGTTGACCTCTAATATTATAATACGGACTGAGAACAACCTCTAAGGTAATTAACTATATTATATATTAAACAGTCCAAGGCAACACATTATACTTTATAAAAAGATAATTTGATACCCATAAAATAGAAATTTACAGTAGTAAAATTGAAGTTCTACAAAATAAGCTTTTACTTTTCATATACTTCAAGAAATTTAGTCATTCCTATTTGTTTCTACAGCTCTACACAGCTGGGTTTTTAATATAGAAACGTCAAAATGTAGATACAAGTTGTGGTCATTGATATTTTTAATTGAAATTTTAAACGGTTTGGTTGATATTCAAAATAGTCTGACAAAAATCTTTCGTGTACATAAGCAAAAAGTTGTTAACTATTTTAAATTCAAAAAGTCGTAACACTTCAATAAAATTCCTGCTTCAACAAAACCTTGTACTAATGTAACAAATTAGTTCCCACAATTGATACATTTTATGACAGTTTACCTATTTTCACCATGAAATTTTGTAGACAGACTGCTTTTCATTTCTTTTTTTTTTTCTTCTTTGTATTTTTATGGGGATTCTGTTGTTTTTATTTGTTGTGTAACGTATGTGTGTTTTTTTTGTATATCAAAAAGTTCTATAAAGTATGAAACTTTGTTTAACTTAATATTAATAAATAAATTATTCCTTAGATACATATTTAAAATAAATATTTAATGTATCGTCATTGGTTTTCGACGAATCATGAAACACTTCTGCACTTAACATTGAACATCTCTTAAAGAATCTATCTGCATACTGAAATCATTATACCTCTGGTGGTGTAATATCAACGACAACAAATGCGAAGTTCCGCGAAATACATTTTTTTTTTAGATTTAACAAACAACACAGTCCAGATCATATTGTCTATAACAACTAAACCCTCAGGGCCTCACTTTAGTAAGTATGAGGGTCTGATCATCTTGAGGGATCCTAGCTCGATTTATACTTTTTTCATCTAAAGTTACATCCCTCTTTTTCATCTTCATTTCAGATTACTCTTTCTTGACTAACGTTGTTATTTTCGACCCTGACGCAATTAGGGTATTCAAAGGTTATGTGTCTTTTATTTTATGTTCTTTTCTTCTTTTTTTTATAAGGCGATGATAACACAGATATTTTTCGTCTATAAGCAACCAGCTAAGAGATTTCCACTGATAAAAGACTTTTCAAAATCAGAAACTTGCAAATATTTTCTCTTTAAAATATTTATGTACTAATAATGTTTTTATAAAATGTATATTTAATTTTAATATTTGTAACTTTTATTTTCAGGTAAGCACGAATTTATTGGAGAAAATTTACTTTCATCTATTGATTGTAAGTATTTTCATTATATTATTTTTGTATATACTGTAGTAATAAAATATATTTATATTTTACCTTTAAATAAGAATCAAATGTGTATTAAAAGCTTTTTTATGTTTTTGTTTTTGATTTAATATCTAAAAATTTAATGAACAGATTTTAATGAAGCTGGTGCCCAGATTATGAGCTCTATAATAACTCTGAATAATCTTTATTATTTTTTTACAAAAAACTGTAAAAATTGACAATTTTAAACAAATTGATGTCTCTTTACAAATAATTGGTGAAACTTGTTGACATTTGTATATATATATATATATATATTTTTTTTTTTTTAAATCAGATTTTAATATTAACCTACAGGTTTTAATATAATGGTGTCTTAATATTAAATCCAGCCACTAAAAATCACGATTAAGGCATAATATTCTGTTTGTTTTATTTAAATTATTCTAACTAGACTCAAATTTTAGCTTTTTTATGTACTTTCCTCTGGTCAACCTATAATAATTGTTTTTAAACAATTTTTTGTAAATTTGGAAGTTTTTTATTTTATAGACTGTAATAATAATCGGATCGGTACACGAATCATTCAGACAAATTCGATAGTCCGTGTCGAACACAATGGACCAGTTTCATAAATTTTGTTCATTAGTTTCGAGATATTACAAATATCGTATTTGACACTTCAATTGATATAAACAAAATTTTATGAGCATTTTCTGCACTACAAAGTGAATCATTAAACTTGCCGTAACCCTTCAACAAAGTAAAAAGAAAACATGTACCGGGTCGAGCACATTGAAATGAAAATTTTACTCCACTGTTGAAGATTGCAATTTTCAATATCCCATGTTTTTGAAGGCGATCCTAATACACAGTTTATTTTGCTTCACCTCAGAACTAATTGTTGGTAGCTGTAATATCAGGTTATCACTGAAGATATAGTTCTATCGAAATAATTATGTTGAAACGTTGAATATGTGCCGCCCTTTGAGGCTCAGTAATAGTGAGTACGGGCATGGGTAAGAATTCCGAGGGACTATTTCTAAATCAAGATTTAAAGCCTCGTCAATGCCGTAACTGGCGAAACCATGGTCGGCTAGACCTAATAAATTATAGAATTTTACAAAAGAAAACTTGTGTTTTATTTGTTAAAATGGAATTCTATCAAGTACCGACGGTCATCAGCGTAAACAATAGATAGAGTATTATTAGGGAATAAAACATTGTTTTTTCTTCTTGAGGCGAAAAACCTCTCGGGCATTATCGCCTTATAAAAATAAGCAAGAGAACATAAATAGCCATCTCTCAGAGTGGGAATATAACAATATATTCTTTGCCATGGTCCTTTTGTTTAATTCGAATGATTATAAAGTGAACAGTTTTTGTAAAAATGAAACGATAATTGTCAGTTAAAATAATAAATTAAACGTTAAACAAATAATCGAATTCTTCATTTCGATTTATAATTTATTTCCAGAAGAAATACCTGTGCATATTAATAAGGTGTTCCGTTATTAATACGTCCAAAATAACACGTATTCATTAGACACCTAGTTAACAAATCTGATATGAGTTTAACTGTCCGTAAATAAATATTCACGGTTGAACAAATTACTAAGGAAATGAAATCTTCTTGACCACTGATCACCGATGTCAGAGATGTTGAACCTGATCTGTGCACAGAAAACATAAATTACAGCTCAAGTCAACGTGTTAACCCTTAAAAGGAATGCAAATTTTAATTGGCTCCGGCCGATCAATTGTCTATTTACGTCTCCTTGTAATTAAAACTCCTTGGCACTCAGGTGGGCAATTAAACCTTCTGTCATAGTTTTGTTCTTTGAAACAGACAAGTTCTATAGCTAGATAAAACAACATACGCTTACTCCTCTCTTTTTCTCCTTAAAGAAATATATTTTATTCCAGTTCTTTATCATTTAACTCTGGTGTAAATCATTATTATGACCATTGTTAAAAGTTTTAAAACGTTTTCCTATCATTTAAATTCGCACCTATAGTGAGTAAGACCTGACATTCCCGAGGTAACCTAGCTGGATCTACATCTTTTTTTAAAATAGTCTTAGGCTAGATAGCTTTCATTCATCTTTCCTATCAGATCTCTCTTGAACCACAGAGACTCACCTATAGTGAATACAGAGTGTTAATCCCAAGTGATCCTTGCTGTATCTACTATCTTTTAGCAGTCTTAGGTTAGATCCCCCTCTTTCATCAATCCTATCAGATCTCTCTTGAACCACAGAGACTCACTTATATTGAATACAGAGTGTTAATCCCAAGTGATCCTTGCTGTATCTACTTTCGTTTAGCAGTCTTAGGTTAGATCCCTCTCCTTCATCAATCCTATCAGATCTCTCTAGAACCACAGAGACTCACCTATATTGAATACAGTGTTAATCCCAAGTGATCCTTGCTGTATCTACTTTCGTTTAGCAGTCTTAGGTTAGATCCCTCTCTTTCATCAATACTATCAGATCTCTCTTGAATCACAGAGACTCGCCTATATTGAATACAGTGTTAATCCCAAGTGATCCTTGCTGTATCTACTTTCGTTTAGCAGTCTTAGGTTAGATCCCTCTCTTTCATCAATCCTATCAGATCTCTCTAGAACCACAGAGACTCACCTATATTGAATACGGTGTTAATCCCAAGTGATCCTCGCTGTATCTATTTTATTTTAGTAGTCTTAGAAGAGGAAGCAGATAACCCCTCCTACACTCCTGGCATGTAAAGAAAGGTATAAATTACATAATTAAAATAGTTTTATACCACATATTTGCTTATTTTTTAGCTTTTTGCTGTTTTCTGAAAGTTTAGTTTTTCAGATCTTATGTACCTCTTTCTCAGAAATGGAAAAAGATATCTCAATGAATGTTTATTTTATTTTTTTAATTGTTCAGGAAAACGTTTTCTATAGACAGAAATATAAACCACTTTGACAACCTCAACACTTGTTTTTTGTAAAAATATTTTCCAATTTTTTTAAATACAATTTTAGAACTATTTAAAAAAAAAGTTATATTACAATTAAATATGGTAATTATAATCAGAATTGCTTGAATGTTTTCAAATCCTTTAACATTCTTAAAGCGATACTGTTTTATTAATGTCAAACATTGTGAATGAAAGATTGTACTCCACTCGTTTAAAACAGTTAAAAACGTGTTTTAAACTTAATCTTCATAGGACAGTTTTGAGAAGTTTCACATAATATGAATCAATTTGAAACTCTTGTAAGGAGTAGAGATAATCATAATATTGCTGGTTCTATAACATTTCTTCATCTATTTTTATATTAGATCCCTCTTTTTCATCTTCCTTACCAGGTCTCTATTGACCAACTTTTGTTCTCTTCAGATCCTTATGGTATTCGAAAACTAGGCGTAATGTGGACGTTGAAGACCAGTGACAAGAGGCTGTATAGCCTTCCACTCCAAATTTACTAACTAGGTGTCATTATTATACGCTCCTTTCTTTTCTTTTTTTGGTGATGGTGCAGTGGGTTTTTCTTTGTTTTTAGATAACAACAACAAAAACGTTCCTGTAACCTAACAGGGAACTTTGCTCCTAACACCACCCTTAGGAGATCACTATAGTGAATACGGTCAATCCTGAGGGAACCCAGCTGAATCTACACATTTTTTAATGTCGTTTTGGGTTAGATCCCTCTCTTTCATCTCTTATATCAGGTCACGTTTGACCAACCCTTGTGCTCTTCCAACTCCTACGCTATTAGCGTTAGGTTACTAGGTCAAAGGTTACATTTTTTGAACTATTTTGGGTGTGAAACTACACATCAAATATGTTCTGTCTGAATTACATGTTGTATTTGCAAAGAACTGATTTCATGGATGGGTGATCACTATTGGGTTCTATTTTATAGCGTACCCCCCAACTGTTTAGGACAGCTTCATACATTTGTTGGACATCTATTTAAAAAGGTATTGTAAAATGTAAACTGTGTGCATGAAAAAAGTAAATGGTCCATAAGATAGGTTCTCCTATTGACTTCTTTGTATGGAGGGTTGGCCGAAGGGAGGGTTGAATCGGTGTTTGACGATGCAAGTGTTTAGGACAGTGCCACCTGTGGAGTCTACCTGCATCCCTACTATAATATATGTTGAGGATGGGTTATTTAGTCCTTTATAAAAGTTTTGTTAATTAAAGTTTGGTTTCATAAATGTCAATTTCGTTTAGTATATTTTGTATTAAATAATATTTATTCCACAATTTTGTAAATAACAAAATAAAAAACCTTTTTTTTAAATAGTGAATAATAAACAAAATTAATAATAAATATTGCATAATCAATAACTTATTTGATTGCTAGTGGACGGAAGAATGGTTATGTGTATAGTTATCAATAAAGAGAAAGAAGAAAAAGATATGGCCCCTTCTTAGAGACCATCAATTCATGCTTCTTGACAATGACATTCATAAACGCCTGTTTTAAATTACCTATAACAGGTAAAATTTGAGAAACAATAAATTATACATTTATAAATACAAAAAATAATCAGAATGAAAATATTTCAACATCCTGTCTTATTCAGTCCTACTACAGCTAAAGTCTCCACGTATTAAATGAGGTTTTTACGTCTATTAACGAAATTTAAAGAAACTTTTAATAGTGAATACGTTTCCTTATGTGCGTTAAGGTCTCAACATATTGAATAAAATAGATGAATATATAATTATGAAATTCAAAGATAATTTCAATAGGGAGTACATCATTCCTAACCACTCCTAGGCGCGTTAAAGTCTCCACATATTGAATAAGGTTTTTACACTTTATTGCGATATCCTAACAAAATGAGACATTCTGATAAATGTACGTCTATGAAACTGATTTTCCCGTCTTGAATTAACACGTGAAAAGTAGGTTGGTTTGTGACGTGATAATCCAATTGTAAGACAAGTAAATACTTTTTGTAGGCTATAAGACATGATCCCACCTCCAATCAATCCCACAACTTGAGGATTACATGCACAGTGCACACTCAACCACCTAACTACCTTACTATTACAGAGCATCTGGATCTGGTTCCAGTCTTTGACTTGCTCGACGCTTCTTCTACAAGGATGACAACCGTGTAAATTTGTCTGGCGCTTATAAAAGATTAGAGAGACTCGAAGAGACGTTGTTATATATTGAACTGGAAGTTTATCTATTTATTATTATTTTTATTTTTTTAAACTTTTTTTTTCAAAATATTATATGCAATCAATTAGTATAACTAATAAAAGTTAATTCTGTCTTTAAAGTTGTTGGATGATGGATTGTTCATGTTATTAATAAAATTTATTTGGATAGTCGAGACCTAACTTTAGATATGGATTCCTTTCTTAGGAGACTAGTTGGTTTTAGTTATAGTTTCTAAGATAGTCGTTGTCTAGACTACGAGGCTATATTAATCCTGTCATCTTTTTAATGTAGTACGATTATTACTTGAAATGAGAGTTTTTGAAACGTCATCGTGTAATCATTTTTATAAATAATACTGAGATCCTTGGTAGGGTATTGTCCTTGCGTGGCTCTAATGTTTTTGTTAAGATTTAGATATGTTTAAATATATATAGTGACTAGAAGGAGCCCGTTACACCCCTGTCTTTATAAAAAATTTATAGTATTTTTATTTAGTGTTTATTTTAATTTGTTATGTTTATTAATTTTGTTAAGTCGATGATGATCGCGATGGTTTTGCCTATAACCTCCCTCTCCCCCATAAAATAATAATAATTAGTAGTGAATAATAATACTATACAGAGCGAGCTACTTTTATAATTGGATCATTAAATTTTGATCTTAAACGAGATTTAAAACTATTTCATTCTTCGGTATTTTTTAAATATTCTTACTCGTTTACAAGTTATAAGCCCCGAAAGTTCGCCAAAACTCCGTTTAAAATGTACGAGAATAAGAACCAATTTCTTAATACTTTTGTTTCCATAAGAAATTTTACTTGACTGCCATATTGGAAAATGGCGGTCAAATTTAAGAAATTCAAATTCACCATTTTATTAGAGAGGAAAAAGTAGGTGGGATCCCCAAACTAAAGTGATTTGTAAATCTTATTATAGTTTCAGTGATCCCTAGTTTAAAAAAAAAACACTGTATAATATTTATTAGTTCATAATAGTGATTTCATCACACAATCACATTCACGTATTGATATTACGTGTATACGGGTGTCACAGTGAACAATCACTGTTAATCACTCTTTAATCTATAGCAATCACTACTTTCAACACTATCCTAAAATCACTATTATTTCCATCACTATTGGTGTATCTTTTATCAGGGATCCACTCGGCTTCTATCAAAGTTAAATTTAAAATAAGATTTATAATAAAGATTAATTTAGAGTGAAAAGATTACTTTATATTCAATCTGTGTTTGACAGGACAGGGTGCTTGCTGTGCGTGGGAATAGACCAAAACACGACCTTTATTTAGGGTATTGGGGGAAGTTAGAAGAGACAGAAATTCATAGTTTTTTGTTTGGTTTTAGGTGTGGCATTGCCGTTCGGTCATCCTGTTAAAACTGCTTGAGTTTCTAAGTCTAGCTTAGTGGGAACTATGATGAACGCTTTAAAAATATTTGTGAGCAAAACTTTTTCGTTTTTAAGGATTGTAAAAACAAATCTGTAAAGAAAAGTAGTTAGACATTTAACGATTATTAAAATTTTACAGTTGTAAACTGAACCGATTTTTCATAATGTTTGAGGTCCTTATTTGGTCTAGTTGTTATACTACAGAGTCTAATATTCAATTTATCCCGTATGGTGGGTTAAAAATTGATCTCATGATTTTTGAGAACATACCCATTTAGAGGTCCCTTAAGTCCAAAAACGTGGTTATGGAATTATGTATGGCTGTTATCTTTCTGCCTGGTGTCTCTTGATGGTATGTGTAATGCTCTACAGCCAAAACGCGAAAACTAATTTAATTAAATTTGGTATGTGGGTATATTTTGTCCCTATCTCGGGAATTTTTCGCATAGATACCATAAGAAAAAATTTAATAAAACGTTTTCTCAAAATTGGTTGTTAACAAAAACCAGAAAAACTATATTTCCTTCGCAAAATATCCTTTTTAGTTCCAAATTTAATGAATGCTACAAAACAATGCACAAACTTTCTCACTCATTCATCTCCGAAACCAAATAAAAACGAGCCAAAACTAATTGTCACCAAAAATGTCAGTTTAGGTAGTTGTCAATCAAAAAGTTAAAATAAACCACGGCGTCGTTTTTAAAAATATTTGACATTTAAATATAATTTCTTAAACTTGCTTCAATGTACAATAAACACCTCAGCGTAAGTCACATTTGATTAAAATCTAACTTTGATTGAAACGACTGCTTGTCAAGGTTCATTTGGTTTTTTTACCAATTATTCACAAACTGTACTATATATTTTTTTTAAATTTCGTTAAAGGTTAGGGCCATTAATCTTCACATTTCACTAAAATTTGAACGGAATCTGTAGTGCCGGTTTTGGAATAATAAGTATATTTTAATAGTACTATGGCCGATTTTTTTATTTTTTACCGATAAGTCAAAACCCCGTATTTTTGGAGAGATGGCGACCAAATCCTTTAATTTGGACCATTGGAGGCTGCAATTGAACCAAACTAGTTAAAAAATAACAAAACAAAACAAAATAGCGACTAAATTTTTTACACCGAACTTATTACTAAATGAACACACTTTTATATATTTCTTCCAATTTTATAAAACATGCCCCAATTTTTGAAAGAGGGAGTCAATAAGGCAATTTGTTTCACCATTATGCGACATATAATTTAAAAGGAATTGTCAGATGAAACTGATGACATATAGAATAAATCAATTTTTGTCTTACTTGTGCCTTCTTTCTTGTTAAGTTAGTTTATTATTTCAACAACAGTAGTCATTAGGATTTACACGTAATCAGTTTCCTCTTGCAATTCCAATCAAAATGATATTACACAATGGGTAAACAAATGCCCCATTCTTCCCCGTTCACAAATTAGGACCTGTTTGTAAAAATAGGAAAAATACATAAAAGTGTGTTCATTTAGTTAAATAAGTCCGCTGTTAAAATAAATAATCAGTATTTTGGTTTTTTTATCAATAGCCTTGACAAATACAAACTAAAAATTCTAGCCCGCCTAATTCCTATTAGGGATATCGTAAAGGCATTTTTAAGGCACTAAAATTTTTCTTTTTTATGCCCTTCAAAATTATATAATAGATGGAGTCTATTTGAAAAAAATTTAGGTCCTCATTTTAACCCCTCTTAAAAAGGGATCAAAAACGTGTTTACCTAATAAAAAATTAAAGGACTTAACAAATGTTAGAAGTTTTCATCGCTACTCGTTCAGAAATTACCTACGGGTTGCAAGACTGTTTTTCACTCTGTATATTATATATGTCCTTTTTGCAGTGTTAAACAGCCCAAAGACCTGATTCATTTCTGACCTTGTCACTTTTAGAGTATTCAAGAGTTTTTATTTTATTTTATATAGTGTATAGTGTTTACGTGATTGGGAACCTAACTAGATCACCTTTTTTTCAGGTAGTCTTTGGTTAGATCCCTCTCTTTCATATCAGGTCTTTCTTGAACAACTCTTGTTCTTTTCAAACTCTGACACTATTAGAATATTCAAAGACTAGTGATTTTTAGTGTACTTTCTTTTTTTACAAGGCGATGATGACCTAGCAGTTTATGACTTTAAACAACAACAAAAATAATAAATAAATTTAATTTCTGTACATGTAGCGAAACTAAACCACGTTTTGTTTTGTTATAATTATTGATATTATTAGTATTAAACATGGTGGTATAAGTAGAATATCAATTAATTCTATGTTTAACAGTATCAAAAAATACTTAATTTCTTTTATCTTCCAGAACTCAACTAGCCGCAATGTCGGCACATCAACTCTTTCATTTCCAAAGTAATTAATACAAAGTCTTGTCGCTTCCAACAGAAACTTAATTGTTATTTCACGTTGATTCCGCTAAGGGGTAGTAAAAATTCAAGAGAGCGAGAAGAAGAGAATTACGGGTGTAAGAGGTAGGTGGAGGGGAAGGGGAAGAGATTGAAAACGACCTGATGATGCGTTGAGTGAAGAACCTGTTTCTAGCCGCGTTGAACCAACCAATGGGAGTCGAGGTATGTGATCACGTGGGTGTCTGGACTAAGCATTGCGAGGCAGCCAGTCGTTTAGCAAGCATGGAGGTAGATAGCGAACCATTGTGTGGTTATTTCGAACCGATATTTAGTGATCGTTTTGAGTTGTTTATGTATTAAAACAGTTTTTTTGAAAAACTTCTTATGGTGTTTACGAATACTAAACTTTTTAAGAGGCTTGTTTAGTTTTTAGTTTAAAATAGAGCTTCAGTAGGCTATAACTTCTCTGCAAAGCTTGTCAACAAACGGATTTGAATTTTTGATTTCACAGAAATAACGTTTTTATAATAAATAACCTCAAACAAATTATCTTTTAATACTGATTTTTATGTTTTGACATTTTAACTGTGAAATTTGGTTAAATCTTATTCTTTTTTTAATCTTGTAAAAATAAAACTATTTTGTAAATCATTTTATAGAATGTTTCCAGGAGTTACGTTGGACCTAACTCCGCGACATCCGTCACAGAGCCTCTGACCCACGTGTTTGTGCAGTGTGTTTGTGTTTATGTGTGTGTAGTGTTATGTGACGGGGTGAAGTCGCCGCGGCGCTTAATTTTATCATGTGAATGAACCTATACCAACGAGTGCCACCGTATCATTGGTATGGCCACTCTTGGGCTGTCCAAAGTGTTCATCTTGGACAAATACTTTACAGAGTTGCAGAAGTTTTGGGAAACGGAGAAAAAACTTCAAGGTTAGTTTGACAATAAAAGTAATTAGAGTTGTGTTGTTCTAAAAGCAAATTACACTTAGATCGTAAACATGTTATAGTACACGCACAGATGTTACATGAAGTTAGTTCTAGGTCGTTAATTGTCGAGTACTGTTTTCATTGTTGGTTAGGTTTGTGGTTTGTGGTTTGTTTATGTTTTTATTCTACTTTCGCAGAAACTAAACTGATACGTCTAGTAGGTGCTTAGACTGTTTAGTAAATTTGGACATGAACTAAAAATTTAAGGAAATAATAAAATGAATATCATCATATTTTCTCACTTCAAGAAGATTTTAAGCCAATGGCTGTCATCCCCCAAACGGAAAGACTTGTGCACTTTTATTTAAAAAAAGAAATTATAAGAAAAACTAATGTTACCAAATTAGTGATGTTACAACCTTAAATGTTATTTTAAGATTTTCGTTTTACTCAACTGTTTTTCCAATTCACATTTATACATAAAATTATATTATACATATGGTTTAATTTGAACCATTTGTGCATATAAATGTCCAATTAAACCATACTAATAATCTGAACAGTCTATCAACATATCAAACAACTTTAAAACGAGAATAAAATTGTGTATTCAGTTTTTTGTTGAAGTGAAAATTATATCTGTATTAGTTTTTTAACCACTATTTTTTTAGGGGGATCTCAAGAAAGATCCTAAATCCAATATAGACACCTAGGGGCTACAGGTTTTATATATATACAGTATATATATATATATATATATATATATATATATAATCTTAATGTTAATAAATTATAAGGGGAGGGCTCTAAAGTAAAGAAATATTTAAAAAAATATTTACTCGAATTTTTTTTCAATTCATAATTTATACATAAAAAACAACTTGTTGATTGTGAAAATTGTATCTCCACATCTTTTAGTTGGCTCAAAAATCCATTTAAAAACTTCTTCCCCCCCCCCTCCCCAAATACAGATGCTTTGGGACGTTAGTTTTTCGATTACATTTAGAGGCCACTCATTGATTTTTTTCTTCAGGTATAACCATATGAAGGGACCTATCGGCTTTAGATTCGAAATCTTGTCATTTTAAAATTATATGAACTTAATGCTACCAAATTATGAGGGGAGGGGGGACACCAACGACTCTACAATAAAGGAATATTTAAAATTTGTTTTAGACTAGTAGATTTTTTTTTTCCAATTCACCATTATATGTAAAAGTTGGTTTTTTATTTGTGTGAAAATTATCTTTCTGAAACTCTAGGTACCACCAAAGTTTTAGATGATTCAAAAGTGTTTTAAGAAAAATGTTTAACTGATTCTTCCCGCTCCCTTCATTTTGTTTTCAACTTTATTTATAATAGATGATTTTAGGCAAGTCTATCCCTACCAGAGAGTAAAAATTAGATTTTAATTTAAAAAGCATTTTTTAAGGAACCAAATGTGAAGTTTTACATTTCAGTTTTCAGATTTGAAAAGAGTTTGGCCTAACTCACAACACAGATTATGGAATATTAAGGGCCATTATTGTATTTGTTTCGCTTGTGTTAAGGTACTACAATATTATGATAATGTGATCATGTCTGTATGATGTCACTCATTGTTATTCAAACCAATCAAATAATGTTGTATTACACAATTATTCATAGCCTTTTAAGTCATGAGTTTTTGTATAAATGTTATACACTAATAGATAGAATTGTATTTGTTTCCTTCAAATTAGATTATTACTGCTAAAACATTCAGGGGCTCATTTTACTGACTATTGGCCTGACAATTCCGAGGGTACACAACTTAGTAGGTTAGATCATTCTCTTCTTTCCTACCATGTTCCTCTTGATTAACTCTTGTTATTTTCCGACACTGACGTTATTAGACTACTCGAGGGTTGCGGTCGTTATTTTATGCTCTCTTCCTTTTCTCATAAGGTGATGATGACCTAAAGGTTTTTTGTCTTTATACAACAAGGAATGTATTACTGCTGCATTGATGCTGTGTAGGATTTTACATTTATTGTAGAGGAACAATAATGAAAGTTGAACA
The DNA here is from genome assembly GCA_963513935.1 of Aphrophora alni. Taxonomy (NCBI): domain Eukaryota; kingdom Metazoa; phylum Arthropoda; class Insecta; order Hemiptera; family Aphrophoridae; genus Aphrophora; species Aphrophora alni. The sequence continues at coordinate 94,256,056 of OY740773.1, read as the reverse complement.
AACTAAAGCTCCAAACAAACACGCGCGCAAGTAGGTCCTCCATTGACAAAAATATTTTAAGTTGTCTAAACTGTGGCATTCATTTTTTGTCCATCTTCTTTAGAGGGGAGAAACCTCTGGATCATCATCAAATATAGAAGAAATGAAATCAAACTTAGAGCGTTAATACTCTTAGAGTTATGGTTGGTAGGAAACTAGAATTGACCAAGAGTTATCTTATAGGAAATATGAAAGAGAGAGATGTAACTCCAATCCAAGACTTTATGAGAAAAGGTATGTTTCCAGCAGGATCGCTCTGGATTGCCACGCCCGCCCCTAAGGGGCTTTGCTATTCAAATAAATAACACTTATTAACAAGATCACTAGATAGTTATAATTAGACTACTCCAATAAATACGAACAATTTTGTTTATTCAAGTGATGTGTTTTGGTCTTGGATAAATCGCTATTTTGGTTCAAAAATTCATAACAGAGTATTTGTTTTCGACTGAGGATAACTCCAATGAACGCTACATGTTTTCGTTCTAAACATTATAAATTACAAACAAAACTTTTTATTTTTATACAATTTAACATAACCTAACTGAATATTGATAATTTTGTCAGTTTTAAATGATATGAACAATATGTGTTAGGCCTACCAACAAAATAAGTTTACATACAATACTGGATTAATTCTGTTGTTATAAAACACATATTGTATTCAGTATTTTAAGATAAAATACAGGGTTTCCGAAATTTATGAAAACTGTGACAACTTTTGAATAAGTACCTGCAAAAAAAAACAAGAATTGGGTTACAGTTATTGGTGAAATTGTACTACCTTTTTCTATACAATATAGATTCCCAAGTCCAATATGGAGCCTCCAAAGAGGGTGTAAGTGAATACAGAATTGGGTTTACTTATTTATTTTCCCCAATATTACTTGCTTCTTTAAATACGTAAATTCGTTTAGTGTTGTTACATTACCACAGTCAAACTACTCGATTGTTTGTGCAGTATTACTCTTCTTTGTTTTGTGTGTTTTCAGTGTAGTTTCTAAGTCAGTTTGTATAATGCCGCAGCTTACAAATAGAGACTATGCTAAAATGCATTTTATTTATTGTTCGTGTAATAAAAAAACATTTACAGCCGAGGAAGAATATTGACTACGATATCCAGAACATCTTGCTCCCAGTCGCAGTTGACCACTCACCCTGTATATTTACACACATTCAACACCAAATCACATCTTGAGATGAGTTTATTGTAGGAACTTTTCTTAAAATACGCAACCGTTTAGAAGATTGTTCTCTCAAAAGTTGTTGAAAGTATAATTTTCAGTCTCAGAACCAAAACTAGGTTTTAAAGTAACAAACTGTAAAAAATACAATTAATATACAACCATTCGATGAATTGAATTAATAAAGTCGCAATTAGACAAATATTTTTTGTCTTTTTAAGTTTTCCACTACATAAACAAAATTACAACTAAAAGATTCAAATCAGATTGGCTGAATTTATCTAATGATTTTTTTTGTGATGTTTTATTATTTAAAAAAATTATTAGTAGCATAGTTCTGATATTAGGACTAAACAATGTAAATTTAAACAACTTTTAAAAATCAATATCTCTTAAACCGTTGCATATGTTAAACTAATTGACGGGCGCTTTCATTTTACTTACCTTGCTCCATCATACAATATAATACAAGCAAATGTAATGTTCAAAAGTTGGTCTTATGGACCCTGTAGAAAATGTTGCATGTGTGAATTTGTTTTAAAACAGTTGTTACGTTTTCTGGAACTCGTAGTTAAGTATATCATTACTTTTTCACGTCGGTTAGACGTATATATATATATAACAGTCTACACTCGCTACGCTCGGATCTCCTGTCACATTTTCTTAAGGGGTCAAAGTTTGAAATTACATTTTTGACGATAACTTCGCTATTTGTCATCGTAGAGTAGAGTGGATGGTACCATTACATGCAGAATTAAAACCCACACATTTTTGTCTAGTTCGGTGTTGAGTTGATATGAATACAGGCGATGTGAACAAAAACTGTTAAATTGGGCATCATTTTTTTTTTCAATTATGTTCCTATCTTAAATTGTGTGTTCCTTTTCGTGGTACGAACAAACGACGATGTACGGACGAGGGGTCGAAAAATCACTTCCGGTTACCTGAGAGTATAAAACGTAAAGATCAGTTAAAAACGGGGGTCGATTTTTTGCTATTACCAATGACTACATAAATACTATAAGACACGACATAGGATAGGGAAATAGTCTATTTCGTCACAAGTTTGACTCACAGCTATCAGAAAGCGCTAGCAGCAGGTGCTTGACTGTACGCATCCCACTTGGTTGAGACTGTACAACTGTTGACCTCTCTCTCACAAACCTTCTCACTTACTTCCGTCAGCATAGTCAGTGTTGTCAGTTCGTGCGCTGAGATAATCGATTCTCGACCTTCCCTCGCATCTCTGGTCCCATATGTGGCATCAGTGCGTTGTCTCTTACCCGCCTGAAACATTGTTTGACCGTAGAGCCACCTAGCGCCAGTCACATCAACTTCAGATTCTCTAGCAGCACACCCTAGCGGGTATTGGTCAACTCAAGAATAAGCGTAGAATATTTAACATGGCCATGTCGTGTTTTATAGTATTTATGTAGTCATTGCTATTACCAAATTTCCCCAATACTTCGTTTACTGGTAGATAAAGTAAAATAATTTAAAATTCCATTTTACGAGTGCTTACAAATATAGGTTTACATTTGAAAATTTGAATTACATCTTTTGAAATCCCCTTATAGGGTATACAAAATTGGGCTGTATAAAGGTTCAATTTGACTCCACAATATGTGCAACTATTTTAATACAGCTAAACTATTGGATGTATTTGTATTTCTCTGATGTTTTATTTTACGGAAATGATTAAAAAACGTTGGTCAACAAAAATGATACGCACAGTCTGCTGCTTATCCCCGCGTTGAAATTCCTTCTCAACGTTGTTACAGTTGTTGAAACACCCTTCTGTTATTTATCTTTGATAAACTAAGCACACAGAATGTCAAGTTTATCTATCGGAGACAAGAATGTGACTATCTCATGTAAAGTAAATATATTTCAAGTTAATTGTACGAAATCTGAAAAATATTTTCTTTCTATGTTTAAAAGTAATAATTTCAGTTGAAAACTATTTGTTTCTTGAGTGTGAAAGCTTAAAATTATCTTCTTCAGTTTTCTTTATCACTATAAAGCCTCTGCAGCCCTAAGGGACTTGGCAATTCCGAGGGTTCACTTGTGTTAGATCCCCCTCTTTCATTTTTCCTATCCGGTCTCTCTTGAGCAACCCTTTCTCTTCCGACCCTGAAGTTATTAGATTATTTGAGGACTAAGCTCTTTTCTTTTTTTTTTTATAATAATAACTATGAGGTTTTTACCTTTAAACAACGAGAATCTCATGTCGCAAACTAGATATTGAACACTGATTCCATGTTGTTAAGGCCGCTTGCATCTAGACGTTACTGTCAGTCCTTGCTAATCGTATTGTTTGTGTAACATGTTCAAACAGTTCTGTAGGAAATAAGCTGATATCTTGCAACGCTTCTTTATTCCCTTTACAAATCGTAAAGTTAATTTATAACAAGTTTAATAAGTATTATGTACAATAATTAATGAGAAAAAATTGTGAAGCGTGTATACTTTCAAAAATTCGTGAAAAGGTGTTAACAGCGTTCCTTAAAAAATTGATTTTTGTAAACTTTCTAAACAGCAATTTGAATTTGTTTTGGAAATCATTAGAGAAGATAGTGTTTTTCATAATAAATTTTAACTTAACGTTATATTTCCTCCACTTCTTCTCTGCGAATAGTCTGTACTTCGATTTCTGGTATCATTCTTTCGAGAGGGTATCTGTGTGTAGATTTTTTGAATTTCTAAAGACGATGATAAACTAATTGTTTGGATTTAAACAAAATAAAAAAGTTCACGATTAGTCAATGAATGAAATTAGTGAGGTAATAATTTCAAATTTAAATTTATAAAATTGTAATAAATTTTGATTTTAAGTAGGCCTACCGGTAGTGCACTGACCCGCAGAGAGACAAGAATTATCAAAGACATATTAAATATATGTATAAAAGCTTAAGCCTCCCCTACGCACGCTAAAAGTGAAACTTCGTAAGAAAGGAGAAAAAGAAGCTTTGTCATTGATACACCCGTTTACCAAAGTATACACATTTACTACAGCTAGCAATTTTAGGTAGTATGTCGCTTTTAGACTCCGGTGGTGTCAGTGAGATTTTTCCCTCGCTTACTAATTTTTTCCCGCTCCAGTGCGCGTATAGAAGTTTATTTTAGTAGGCCTACTGTGCAGTAACACATTACATATTTTGATTTTTAACTAAGAAAGTTATTGATTAGTTTATTTGGCAAGTGAATTATCATTATACAACAATTTCTTATTTCCGCTACACTTTTTTGTTCCTCTCAATTCGATTTCACTGACCACAAAAATCGGGCGTAATGAAATATTTACTTCAAAATTTAGACTTTTTTACACAACCATGAATTATTTACTTCCTTGTATATAATATGTGGATAGATAAAGTAATGTGTTGTGTCAAAATATCGATATGGGTCCCTGCTAAGTCCCAAAAAGTGGGTTTGAAATGATGTCTGTAGGTTGTCTGTCCTATTAAATACAGCCCAAGCGCTTGAAACGATTTTAATCAAATTTGGTATGTGGGCATATTTTAACCGCATCTTGGTATATTTTTATATGAGATTTTTTAATATCATCCCAGTTAAAATGTTGATCCATTTTGGTTTAACAAAGTGTTCTACTAATTTGCTGAAACATGTATATTTCCTGCTCAAATCACGTGTCGAAATGTAATTCAATATTCTTTTGTAAAACAAATATTCAACCTATTATGTCGAATGAGGAAAAATAAAATCATTAACAGTTTAACATTTTTTATATTGTATTACAATCAATTTATTGAATAGCAAAAGGAACTGAGGTTATATTCAATAGCCTATAGAGCTGTCCATGTGGTATCACTGAACTTGGCAGTGAGGGCTGGTTGCCTCTAGGCTATCTGCTTCCGTGTAGGATATTTTATTCTCTGTAAAATAAGTAAATCATTTATTATTATAGATCAATTATTTATTTTGTTTTATTCATTTTTATCATTTAAGATTAATGAGTCAAAATCCATCAGAACAAAAACTACTTATATGAAATTATTTAAAAAATCGGCCCAGCTGTCAAAAAGCATTTATTTTCTTATCGCACTGACCTTTTCAGTTTGGTCTAATTCCTCTGATTTGGTAGAATTCTGAGTTGGTCTAGAAAAAAAAACTAGTAAGAAAGGCATCGTAATGTTGTGTCCTATAGGTAGGTTTCTAGTTGTTACTGGACAGTGAGAAATGCTCGACCCGACCTCCCATCTTCCTACAGCTGTTTCTATCACAAATTAAACCGGCGATTTACTGTCAACCCAACAGAGTTTTTACCCTAATTACTGTTAATTTTTGTTTTATCTGAAAGCAGTTATCGAGAATGCAATTGAGGTCCTTCTGTTGAAGTATTTATTTAATTTTTAATGTAAAATAAGTACATTGTAGTTGTAGAAAAAGAATATATGTTTTCGTATTGTTTATATAGTTTGTTGGTAATTTACTATCATTTGTGTAAAAACAAAATTATCTAGACGCCGTTTCGGGAGTAAGAATCAACCCCCTTTACCATGTGATAAACCTAGAAGATGAGAATTGTGAGAAAACCAACAAAGAGCCTAGAGTCATGCTGGAAGCTAAAATTAAAACTAGTACAGTAAGAAAACTTCAGGACCCTGAATGGTCAAAATTACTAACACTTGATAACGCGGGTTGCTTCATACTTTCAAAACGTCGTGTATTAGTTTTATATTATATTATATAATATAATAGTTTTTATATTACTATTTATGTAAATGTTTGACTAAACTATACAAATAATACGAAACTCGTTCTATTTTATAAATACTGTAACTACATTGTCTATACCTTTGTCATTCGTAAAGCACTTTTATAGCAAAGGAATAATTTATTACAAACCCCTAATAATCCGACCAATTCTGACCTTGAACATTTACCAAATTTTGTATTAGTGTTAATTCATTAAAGCATCCAAATTTCCAATAGACTTATTTTATCTGCAATATCAATAATATCAGAAAAACGAAAAAAATTTACAACATTTTTTTATAAATAACACCATTAAGATTAGACCAAAAGAGTCTACCAAAATTGTCACAAATTTAGCAGTTATTTTTTATTACGACCATAAAAAGTTAAAGGAAAAAAAAGAAAGATTCCAAATCCTAGCAGACGTCGATAAAGTAGTGATAAACACAATTACACAGTTCAGAAAACCAGTCTAACAACTGTTTTAAACAAACTTACCCTACTGTATAAGACAAGGCGCAAGAAACCAACTTTTAGGAATTACATTTAGCTTGTATGATTGAGCTGGGCAAGTACCATAATGACCATCAAGTTGTTTCACTATTAATCTACAATATATAACAAATTTTAAACATTATTATTAGTTACAAAAACAATTCCATAATTAGTTACATACCTTTATATATTCGGTGAAACAACAACCGTATCCAAACAATTCGCACTACGGTTGTAGATTTTGCAATCGTACACGAATAGTTCGTTGCAGGATCCCGGTCCAACTTCGCCGAATTCAACATTTATACTTCCTCCTGAACCTAATACGTACGTTTGATCCATATAATTCAGACCATTATGTCCACAACGAGATAACCATTTGCCGATTTTGAAGGCAATATCTGTACCGATTCTGTTACGGATCAAAACGCTATCCGCATGGTAATTGTCTTTAGCACAGCGGAACTGAGAATCACCTTTCCACCGTTCACAATGCGTCGGTCTGCAATCTACTACCGATAATACTGCTATTATGCCGATAAATAGTACAAACTTTACCGTCATTTTGATTTAACTACCTTCGTGTAGTGCTGCAAACATTACTTTTACATCTGCTTTTATATATTGCTCTTAATAACTAGACTTTCCTGGTGTGTATACTTTGTTTCCTTATGGCGTAGTTTCCAGAAACCAAGGACTAAAACTTCAGGGAAATAGATCATTCTTTCCTTGTAAAATGTAGATGTTGTTTTATAAACTGTTAATTAAATCTATTCCTAGAATCTTCTCCTATTTCTTCTTATTCTGTCTTTTTGGAAATATTTTTAAGGTCATCTAGAATGTTATCTGCGTGTTCTTTTCTTCTTTTAAATCACTTAAATGCGTAAATTTGTCGTCTTCTTTATTATAAGCTGTTATTCCACTTTCTCCATTCTTAAAAAAATAAAAAATATGTCCTTGGTATTGTTAATTTTTTCTCTTATTCTTTGATAATTTATTTAACTATCCATAAAAAATTCTAAAATATTTTTATCCTTACAAACCTCAGCTAAAACAGACTTAGTACAGTTTAGGACCATTTAAAAAAATAAAACCTAAATAAACTGAAAAAAATAGTAAATTATATTTTTAAAACTTAAAAAAATGAAAAATTAGTTGTACCAAAAGTTATCCATGGGATAATGATATACAAATCAACATGAAAATATTGTAAACAGAAAGAATAGTTGTTATTATTATACGAACAATTTAAGTTATAACGTTTATTTTATTTATGGACCAGAAGATTGATATTTAATTCGACATTGTTTAGCCTATATTTGTAAAATATTATATATTTAAAAAATATTTTAAAAAGTTGGAAGGAGTAGATAAACCATATCCAGAATGTTTGATTATTTTAAACAACATAATATAATAATGCCACAAAATTTTAATATTAAAAAAATTAAGCTACAAACAGTAATCATTATTTATTTTTATTAGTTGTTGTTTTAACCTTATCCAGGTTAATTTTTATCTTAGTTTAACTCCACTTTTTTATATTTGATTTCTTTCTCTAAACAATAGCATTCTGCAATATTTTAGGATCCTCTATATTTGTTTACACACGTTAATTCCATTCCTTTCTTTAACACTTTCAATCTCTAACAGTCTTTTATTTTTATTTTTCCAATTGTATTTCCCACTATCAATTTTTTATTTTTTGAATTTTATTTATAATTTTCCCAGATATTTGATTTTTGAAATGGTCTAATGCCCATTATATATTGTCGCTTCATTTTTTGTAATTACATAAACAGTTTTTCTCTTTATAATATAAAATATGGAATTCGAATAAATCCTTCCCTTTTAAAAATATCTCTATTGTTCTCAATTTTGAAATTTTTCCTTATTTTAGGGTTAGATACCTCTTTTTTATCTTTCTTATCAGGTCTTTATCTTGATCAACTCTTATTCTCTTCCGACTCTGGCGCTATAAGAATATGATGACCGTGAGAATTATTGCCTTAAACAATTGTAGAAATTGTAGAGGACAGAGTATAAGATTTCAAAAAGCAGTCTATTCAAATTTTATAAAAAACTTATAGAAGTGATTTTTTCTCGTGTTTTACCTCTTCCGAATAACACATACTAACTAGATTGTCTCTTTCTTTTAAATTCTCTGGATATTTTATATTTATTCCAATCACTTTGTATTCTTATTTTCACGATGGACTTACTGTAATAATATTTTTAAAACAAAACAATTATTTGGTAAACTGTTTGTTAATTTTTCTCACATTTTCGATAATGGTACAGAATAAATAGGGGCATTTTCGAAATATATTTTTGTTATTTTCGATTTACTTCAAACTATTCATACAATACAAAGTCGATTTCAAAACAAGAAAAATGTAAAAAAATTATAACTAAAATAATAGGCTTAATTTTAATTAATGAAATTAATACTAGTGATAATATTTATCAGTACTCATAGGCAAACATTGACAGTTACTAAAATGTTTTGTTATAAACCTGAAATTTGAAGAGTTCAATAAATAATTTGGACTTTGACCAACTGATTTGTGTAAATACTTTATATTATCGTAACGCTTGGATTTAAAAAAACTTTCAGTTCATTAATCGCCCATACTAATTAAATATAGGCTACCTAGTTTTATTTTTTAAATGTACGTGAAATAAATGTCTTTTATACGTGGACATAAATGCAGTCGCATAATTCAAAGGTAGTGTGATTACTAGCCACATAAAACAAGAATTTCAAAACTTTAATCTGCTGTAATATTATTTTCCAGTAGCCTATGATCTAATCCAGTTGACCCAGTAATTTTAACTTTATGATACAACATAACTTGGAAGTATTACAAGTTTTCATATATTTTAAACCTGTAACTAATGAATTTCTGCAGCTAGCATGTTCGATTTTATTATCAATCAGTATGTTTTTATTTGTAAGTTCTACGTGAAGGCTCCAGCATAAGACGATTTAATGCACCGAATTTATTTTCGGTATGATTCTTTCATCTGATTTCGTAAATTGTCAGTTTAAAATCGTCTCATGTTGTTGGAAGTGCTTTCATATGATGTTAAATATAGTTCGTGGTTTTAACCTCAACACCACAAATTGTGCGACTCATTTCCATTCCTTCGTAGTTTAATTACTTAAAAAAAAAAAAAATTAACGAGTCATTAACTGCAACTACAGTAATTTTGTTTTAAATGGAGGGAAAAGGCTATAAGCCTTTTCGTAGTTATTTTCATACTCACTTGCAAGCCGCCCTCGATCTGGTTGATGTTCTTATCGGCATTAACAACAAATTTTACCGATTCCTGAGTGATCGACATTCATTATCTATGTATATATATAAATCCAAACCCACTGACTGATCGTGAAATCTCTGGATCCAAGAAACCTAGAGCTATGAATTTTAACATGGTTTGGGGTAGGTCTGTAGACGCTTACTAAGAAAGCGTTTTTGAAAATGTTCCACTCCAAGGGTATTTTTACCCCTAAAGCACATCTCTGGATCCAAGAAGCCTAGAGCTATGAATTTTAACATGGTTTGGGGTAGGTCTGTAGACGCTTACTAAGAAAGCGTTTTTGAAAATGTTCCACTCCAAGGGTATTTTTACCCCTAAAGCACATCTCTGGATCCAAGAAGCCTAGAGCTATGAATTTTAACATGGTTTGGGGTAGGTCTGTAGACGCTTACTAAGAAAGCGTTTTTGAAAATGTTCCACTCCAAGGGTATTTTTACCCCTAAAGCACATCTCTGGATCCAAGAAGCCTAGAGCTATGAATTTTAACATGGTTTGGGGTAGGTCTGTAGACGCTTACTAAGAAAGCGTTTTTGAAAATGTTCCACTCCAAGGGTATTTTTACCCCTAAAGCACATCTCTGGATCCAAGAAGCCTAGAGCTATGAATTTTAACATGGTTTGGGGTAGGTCTGTAGCCGCTTACTAAGAAAGCGTTTTTGAAAATGTTCCACTCCAAGGGTATTTTTACCCCTAAAGCACATCTCTGGATCCAAGAAGCCTAGAGCTATGAATTTTAACATGGTTTGGGGTAGGTCTGTAGACGCATTCTAAGAAAGGGTTTTAAAATGTTCCACTCCAAAGGTTTTTTTTACCCCTAAAACAATTATCAAATCTTTGTTATTTACGGGTCGATTTTGATCAAAATTGGTGTGTTGCAGTATTTGGGCATATTTTATTTCCATAGCACCAACATTAGGGTTGTGCTAAAAAAAATATTTCTCTATAAAACTATCTCAACTATCCTCGGGTGAAACTGGGGCCATCAGCTGTTGTATATTCTAGAACTAAGTTAAATAGGAGATTGAAGTACCACACACTTTCACAAATTTAATTAACTCTGTCATTGTTTCACGATTTCATACGGATAAAAACCTTTCACTTTAAATAATACGCATGGATTAATTAATCTCTATTACTATGTTTAATTCGTTCTCAGCGTAGAATTCCATTCAAAAAGCTAATTACTAATCATAACTATATGTTTGTATCCATCACTAGCAGAGAAACATTTCCCACAACCGTCAATTGAAGACGCCGACTAACGGTGCTATGTTGTGAATCAATACGCGGGACTCACGTTTACCTTTTAATTACAAAGACCTGTTTTGACATTTGGCTCTATTCATGAAGTCTTGCCACTCAATGTAATCAAGTTAACTGTCTCAATGTGGGCAAACCTGTATGTGAAACAGGTGTTTTGTATTTATATCATTTCCTCATTGAACTACTTATAGAAAACAATAAATCATAGGAAAATATCATCATTTGCTTTTTATAATTGGGACCTTATTTCTAATACAACATTGAACCAGTGATGATTCTTCCACACAGGATCGACCTACACTTTAAATATAAACTAGCTATTTGACTTGACCATTATACGAAGTTCAGTAATCGAAATAGTATATTTATTTTCATCACTAGAACCAAAAGAGAAACATTTCAATACAAGTTCAAGTTTAACGAGGATCGAAAGCTTCTTTTAGTCCAAGTGACGTAATATTTTTTTTTAAACTAAAATGTTATAACCTATTTACCTCCAAATCGATGGTAACAGATTTTTAACGGTTATTTACAATCGAGAGTATCGGTTGTTTTTATAGATGCTTTACAGTCGTTAATTAATTCGTATAAACGAAGTAACAGTTGATGACCTCGACCTCTGCTGATGTTTTTAGGTCCTAGGACTAAACAGAACAACTTTAGCATCTCAATGCATGTATATTGAAAACAGCTGTTTTTGAAGCAGTATGACGAAAATATGTTTTTGGATTGATCTTTACTGTCATGGTCTCGGAAAACCGTCTCTCGTTGTTGTCATCTGTACGTACAAATGATAGCGGCCACAAAAAATAAGATACGAACATGGAATTTAGTATAGGAGACAACAATGTACTTACTCATATACAACCCTTTGAAATTCAGAAAAATCTAATTCAAAATAACAAAAAGGCGGCCATTTTAAACAGTTTTTTGTTCATATCTCGTGTTATTCAACTTATTAAAAATGTACTAAATTACTTACAAATTTTCAAATTTCAATAGCGTTACCCCATCTCTCTACGTAACAAATTTATTGTTAAAATTGTAATTTCGAACCCTGACTACGCATGAAAATGTGATATTCGTATAGTTACGAGATCCGGAAGGAACAGACCGATACGAATGGAGCGTCAGGCCCTAGCCGACCTCAAGAAAGTAGTAAATTAGTTCAGAAAACTCGTGTAACAATTGTTTTAAACAAACTTATCCCACTGGATAAGACTTGATCTACCAAAAGATTTTACCATTTCCTACAATGCCCAAGAAGGTACCTTTCCAACATTATCCTGTTTTCCTTACCTATTGATGTGAGAAGGTAAGTAGCATTGTGACAATGGTCAACTTGTGTAGAAAGCCTATAAATCACTATTTAATAACCATCAAATTAGGTATTAGTATTGTAGCTATTATACCTGGTGTTTCAAAAGTATGGGAGTCCTTCTGCAACTTTTAGACAACGGAAAGTGGAAAGACAAAACTTTGGGAACTACTTTTAAAAACTATCAACACCACCCCCTTTCCCAGAGAGGTCCTTTGGGTGGCAACTCAAAATTTTTAAATATAAACATAGGGCTTGTGACACATCACTTTTTTTGTCCTTATACCACAAAAAAATTGTTAATAAGAAAAGTAAGGTATGACAAGCCTATCCAAAATGGAACCAAAAAACTTTTCCCCAAAAATAATGGATCTCTCCCGCAATGTTTTAACAGTTTAAAATGGAAAGATAAGTCTTTTGGATATGTCTTTCCATTCATCCATTTTTCCATTTTAAACTGTTAAAAAATTGCGGGAGAGGACCAGTATTTTTGGGGAAAAAAAGTTTTTCGGTAACCATTTTAGATAGGGTTGTAGTACCTTACTTTCCTTGGTATCAAAATGTTTGTGGTTTAAGGGCAAAAATTATAATCTGTCCCAAGTCCATAAAGAACTAAGGGGGGAAATGAATTACCAGCGTATGCTTACCCCTGCTAATAGTAATGATTAGTACATAAAAAGAGCAATTAAAATATCTGTTGTTCTCTATAGGTGCGAAGTGTCAGTACTACCACATATGATGGGGTTTTACACTTCCATATTGAAGGAAATAGAGATAAACCATTACAAGTCTAATACGTGCAAAGCTTACAGAAGGCAGTAAAGAATGGAGTTTATGATTGGTTTTTTAAAATTGACTTGACTTTTGTTGTGTATTTCCTTATGAAGCAAAGAAGCTTAATAAAAAAGTGTATATGTGGTGAAAACCTCAGGGTCATCCTCGCCTTTTAAAAGGAAGAAAAGCGTATTAAATATAGACTGTTAGCCCTCGAATACTCGAATAGTATTTGGGTTGGAAGAAAACAATAGTTGGGCAAAAAAGACCTGATACGAAAGGAGAAAGTTAAGAATTTAACGAAGATTACATGAAGAAAAGAGTAGATCCTCAAAAACTCTTGTCGTTTCAACTGACTATATTTCTTGGAAGTACCTTCAATTCTTTCCTGCTCTTTATCTCATGTTCAGGGACCGTCGTACTTCTTTGGTCTTCCTCTATTCTTCAACGGATCTTTGTTTTGTTTGTATACATAGATCTTTGTTTCTTATTGAGACAAAATATTTTCAGAATTCTTTCGTAGATGTGCAGCTTACTTGTTCAATTTTCTGATAACTTTAAAGTTTATAGCCATGTAAAATTGCGGACCTTTATAATCAATATCGTTCTTTTGGTCGCTATCTGTAATTTTCTAGATGACATATTATCCTTTTGCTTTCCTACTCCTGCTCTTAACATTTTCGTCATTTCTACCCACCAATGACACCACACTTCTCAAGTACATTAACTCCTTCACGTTAACCGACATCACGTGTCCCAAGCGAACATCCACTTCTCCCGTAGGATTCTTGAAATTCATAGCAGTTAATACGATGTGGCTAACACTAAATTTGTGTTCCGAAGACATGACTTTTGGTAGACCTGCGTTACACCATACGTTGCGTTTGGCCCTCATTCTCCTTCCTAGAATTGAATTTGTTTTTCAATATATATTCTTCTTGGAAACATTACACATGCAGATTATAATATATATAAACTGCTGTGAAACGAGTGTTGAATAACAACAATAAAAACGAGTGTTGTGCAATAACAATGACTTCTCTAAACTATTTTATAATTATTACGTACATGCTTTATAGATTGATGGAAACTTTATGTTAATATAAATTTTCAAAATACGTTTAGGGTCGGTGAGTAAAAATTAAGGACTCTTATCATTACACGCGCGTGTCTCACACAGACAAGATGGTAAATCCTATATATTTCAAACTTAAAATTTATATTCCTTGTATTGTCCCACATGAAGGAAAAATATATCCTTAACAAAAAATGACCTTGGAGTATCTAAAATGGGCAGAATCTATTGAGTTGAAAAATTGTATTTTTGGAAATATTATGTGTGGGGTATCAAATAAAACGAAGTTATTCTGATTACGAATATTTATATTTATTCGATGAATAAATTAATATGTTGGGCATAGCGTAAATGACTTTGACTTTATAAAAATAACTGCCCCTACGGCCTAAGTCGTGCCGTTTTAGCACACTCTTGACCCTTTTATTGGCTTATTATGTATGGTTTTTATATTTTTGTCACCTTTTCTTTTGAGATCGTCATTTTATACATGTCGACCCTCGGGTATGGCAAGCCCCCGAAGGACGGAGCATGATTTATACCTTTCTTCACGTAGTCTTGGATTAAATCCCTCTCTTTAATCTTTCTATTATGCCTCTCTTGACCAACTCTTCTTCTGACTCTGGAGGTATTAGAGTATTTCAGGGCAAGCGATCGCTATTTTATCCCCTTTACTTATTTTTAAAGGCTATGATAACCAAGAGTTGTTTCGACTTTAAAACAACAAGGTGAAAAAAATACTTGTCTCAATTAATTGCATCCCTTATACTTTAATCTTTCTACCCCTCTTAACGAACTGGATATCTTTGTATTTATAAATTATTGTTATTCACTCTAAGTTTAAGAATCATTCTTAATTCATACGCTTAAGACAATTACCGGTTGATGAAGCAACACAAATAATCGTGAAAGCAGTGCATTTCAGTGACCCGTAGCTGTGCCCCATGTGTTCTACTTGCAGTGTCTACCAACCTAACAATATATTATCTCTCTTACACAATGCTGGTATTGCATGTAGCCAAAGGTTAATTCTGCTTAAAGATTTATAGACGAAAAGAAATTCTATTTCACAAGACAATTATTTACTAACGTTGATACAACCTACGGATAGACAGTCGGACATACATTACATCTTGTTTGTTGTGCGGTTTCCGACTAGTTAATAGATACCGCTGTAATTGGTTGAATGAACGCTGCTTCAACTCTTGTGTAGTGAGATTGAAAGAGATTATAGGTTGAACTTTCTAAAAGTAAAAAACTATTTTCTAAAAATTGGACAAGAAATGTTTTTATAAATATCTACTAAAAAGTTAAGGCATTAAAAATACCATCTACCTTTGCTGTGGTTGAAAACTTAATTTTTTATACGTATTTCTCCTTCTTGGAATAATTTGTAAGATAATTAAGATTACTCTCCACCATATTGTATAAGGTTGATACTGCATAATTACTTTTCAAATATATGTTCGTTTTTCGATTCCCATGAAAAAACGTTGTCCAAAAAAGATCCTTGTAGGCTAATCATTTGCTTTTTCTCTCGGGGTTCAAAACCCTTCGACAGAATGATTGTATGTACTTCCTTAAGAAATGGCAGACCTGTTTAAAGTCACTCTAGAGCATTGATGCAATGGATCCGCAGAACATATTTTAAATAAATAAAATTATAGTAAGTATTAAAGTATTCCCAGTTGAATTAATATTCTCCATTAATAACTTTGCTTGAAAATCATTTTGTGGATATAAAAATGAATTAGCCTACCTCGTAATGAAGAAGACTCAATATAAAACAGCAGCTAAAATTTTCCAGGTTGAGAATGAACTTATTGAACACTGCCATTAGTTGTTACTCGACAAAGGAAAGCACTTGTTCGTCTGTTGGTAAATATACCGAAGATGTCTTCGATGATGTAACCACCCGCTGTCGAGTACGCTTCAGAAACTGAAGCGAAGCCGAAGAATGTTTGTCGTTGGAGATGTTAACAGCACGTTATTCTCAACAATTCGAAGGGGATATATTTCAAATCCCGTGTTGTGTAACAAATGTATCTAATGTCTTAAAGATTAATTTATTAGAGTCAATGTAGAGTCGATGTTAATGAAATCATACAGTATTTCAAATTACTGAAATTCAAGATTTAACAAAATATAAAAAGGAAGCTTATATCCCAAAGAAGAATGCTTAAACTATGGAATGTTAACAAAGAAAAAAAGACATGTTCAATTGAGAAACATAATACGCGAACTGCATCTCCATGTTTTCATATACAGTTGAAACTCTACAACTCGAAAACTCAAGTGGTTTTCAGAAAATATAATAGACTTAATAATAATAAGTCTGTTTTATCATTTAATTAATTATTCAATCAGTTAAAATAATGAAAAGAACAAAGTTTTTTGAAATAAACAAGTTACATAATAAAATACTGTAGTTCTAGGCTTGTAAATAAAATTGTAACTACATTTTTTATTTCTTTGAACCTTTCTAATTTGAAAAACTTAGTTTAGTAGGTGTAAATTAAGACTCTAATATACCAAATATTTGTGAAACTGCTAAAAATTAAAATTTCAATTTAGTATTGTTTTATTACAACACAGTAGTTTTTACGTTTTGTACTTTTGAATTTTTGGTACTCATATTGAAAGTGCTATCTTCAAACTAACTTTAAAATATTAAGGGGGTCCGGTCTCCCTATATCTCACATGTTAATTCCTTCACGTTCATTTTACTTTTTCTCTAGATCTGTAAACGTTAGAAAGCTGAAACTTTGCAGTAATATACAATTTTACCTTCTAAAAATTGTAACAGTTTTTTGCAAAATTGTGTTGTTTATATTTTGAATTTTTTGGTTGTTAGATTTTGTACCCATGTTTATGAAGCTATGGTATTTTTAAATTACGTTGAAATTAATATTTCTAAAAAAAAAATCTCATGTTAAAAGTTGTATAACATATAGTACATAATACAGTAAAAATTTCAACCTTTTATGTCAAATAGTTCCTGAGAAAAAGGATCATAATGAATAAAATATCTAACCATCGGAAAACTGTATTTAAAGTCACAGTACCTTTTTTTAGTAGGATCCACTGCCATATGAGGGCACTGCTTCTGTGTACGCTATTTATAAATTGTCTTCTAACTTCCTTTGGCTGTTTGTACTTTCCTCTTGTACAATCTTGTTATCTGCCTCTTGTAGAATGTATCTCATTGGCGGATCCTATTACTGAGAAACATTGACCCATTCTTTGAACACAATTTTTTCTTTCTGGAGGCAGTTCCAAAACACACGACACTTTATTATTATACTTTTATTGAAACTTACAGCATCACCTACTCTAATTGTTAATTCTAACAAACGCTGTTTTGAGGAGTCGAGCCCAAATAATACTATTTACGGCCGTTTACTAAATACTATTTGGGTTTTGTCGTGGAGGCATTTTTTTCAACAAAGTATTAGTGAGCTAGTGGTCTTTGTTTTATTTTAACGGTCAGGGACGCTTGGCAATCCCGAGGGAAACTAGCCTCCTCGGCTTTTTTAAGTAGTCTTGGGTTAGATCCCTCTATTTCATCTTTCTTATCAGGTTTCTTTTGACCAACTCTTTCATTTTCGACTCTGACATTAGAGTATTCGAGGGCGAAGGGTCTTTATTTTATTATCTTTTCTTCCTTTTTCTTTTTTATAAGGCAATGATATCGAAAAGTTGTTTACTTTTAAATAAGAAGAAGTAGAATAGAAATAAGGAAAATAACAAGTAGCGAAAAATCATTAATTTTAACTTTACATTTTATTTTCAAACTTCTGAAGTGTGTTCTATGTGTTTTATCCAAAGTTTATAGCATTGGTTTTGGAATCAAAAAGCAGTGAAAACTATGTATAACAAACCTCATCGTATTTTAAATTTTAAAATTAATTTCAATATGGCCGACAAAAACTCATATGTGAACAAAATAAGCTACTGTAGGCCTACTCTTTTAAACGTATACCAAATTTTAAGGCGTTCTATAAATAGTGGATACGTTCTAGATTTAATTTACACCATGTGTAAGAACAAATCCACTCAAGTTTATTTCATAAAATCAATTATCTATAATTCGAAAACATTTGTAACTCATAACTCGAATAACTTGCCTCCTAGAATATATTTTAGTACGTTCTTTGACACCAAATAAAACTTTACTAATGGTCTGTATGCAGATTAATTATAAACGATTTGAAATTACGTGATTGCCAGTGAATGAAAAATAAATTTAAGTCGTGGGATGTAAATATGGATCATTGTTGCCAACACAGCAGGCAGTCTGTCTTGGCAGCGTCTAACAGCCCGTTTCAATCAAAAATATTCAATTACTTTTCATTTATCTCGGTAGGTCTTAAAAGTGAATGTGTTTCCATGAATCAAAACATTTAATTTGTTATTTTCCCGCCAATGTAATCGATATTGTAATAAAGTAATAATTGAAGGATGACTGGGAGACTTTTTAACTTCAGATAACAAAGAAAAAATATATGTGTGAATTTTAATGACGGAAATCAAGGCTTGCTTTTTTCCAATAATTCCTGAATCGTAATTGATTTTTATTTGCTATTTTCATACAAGTTTGGTTAATTAATATTCACGATTTACCAAAAATTTAAATAAATTGATTGAACCTATGAGAAATTAGATCTTTTATAACATTTCCATGGGCGATGTTTTTGGTTTTTCCCAATAACTCTCAAACCGGAATTTTTAGTTAGAAGGTGACCAAATTTCAGTCTTTAGAGGCTACATTTTGGCAAAATTTTAAAAAAATCTTTCAAAACTAAGTTTCGAAAAACCGGAATTCTGTGTTTTTATCTACTGTCAAGAATTTGACCTTTAAATTTTTACTAATCAAATAATTAAAATAGTCCGCCAAAATAAGAGTTCATACCAAATTTAATCGAACTGCATAACCTATAAAGCACTGAAAAGTCGACAGGCAGACAGTCTTTCCAAAAACTTCATTTTTACTTTCTCGCATGTACGTAATGGAGACAATATTAACTTATATAAGGGATCAAAATTGGATGTAGAGTTTTCCACAGATAGGAATATTAATTTTCCTAAACCCAAAAATTAATATTGAAATTATATTTATCTTAATCTCAAGGGCTTACTTATATTGAGTACGGCCTTGACAATACCGTGGCTGGAAGTAGGGGGTAAGGAAAATATTATAGAATGCGATTTACATTTAAGAGAAGTTTATAGTACAGTATAAGTGACGGAGAGCTCTACCATATCATCTTATCTCCCTCCCCGTCGAAAAACACATGGGAAAATACTCAGTGATGAAGAAAGAGAACTTTATTATTATTTTTCACGTATTCCTAAAAAGCCCAAGTACATTTATGGGGAGATGGCAACGAAAATTTGGTTATTGTTAAAGCTTGGATGTTTGAGAATATAAGTTCGATGTTTTGCACGGGTTTTTCCCTCAATGATTACAAAATTTTTGAGCTACGAAGCAATAATCAAATGTTGAATCACCACTCCAAATTTTGTTTGACCTGACAGTTCGCTTGGAACCTCTGAAACAATACCAAGGCATCACGGAGAAGCACGTTTCCTTGTTGGGTTGTTAACACCGTCGATGAATCGTTAAATTAAACCTTTCGAAAGTCCAGTCTCGAGTGCCGGTCGTTTTGTTAGTTCAAAATATCCAGTTTTAATGGTACTTGTTCTCTATACAAAGCCGGTCTGTAGTAATAATAGACCCTCGGCTCCCTGTTTTAAATACATTTGTTGACAAGAAGTCAGATGTTGAGATGTAGAAAAAGATTCAACTTATTATTAAGGACTGGCCGCCATTGTATCAGCGCGGGAAGACTCGAAGCCGACCTTGAGGGCCTTGATTGGATATTCAAAGTGAAATCTGTGGACACAATAACACTCTTGTTCCTTGACGCATTCATCGAGGCAGATTAGTTCTTCTTCACAGCTGTAGGGACTTCTGTAAACATTATTTAATTAGAATTCTTCTTAATTATATACTGTTTGTTTTATAAAATTAATTTACTTCACTTCTTTATTCTATCCCAGTAATGTTGACTCGTGTTTGTGTTCAAGACAGGTTTAGATCAAGGCGTGACAAGCTGCCAGTACACCCAACTACTGATATTACACAAATCATATTTGATTAACTGTAAAATTTATTGGTGTGGATTGAGCTGTTTGATTTGATTTTTTTTAATGTAGATAAAAAGCAGAAATTATGGTATAAACAAGTTTAAAAAAAAATAGTCTATGATACTCAGCAGCCTGTTCAGGTATTAAGAGTGAAGTAGCAATTAACATATTTTATTACCAACATTCAAGGATGGTTTTTTTTATTTACTCGTTTTCTGTCATATTCTTTAAGTTCTTACAATTATTCACACTGGTTTCAACGTTCAGTTTATAACCAATCAATCAATCCCACCACTTCTCAGGTCCCTCATGAACTCTCTCATAGTGAATACACTTTAGCTGGATCTACACATTCATCTAGTCTTTGGTTAGACACCTCTCTTTCATCTTTCCTAGAGGTCTCTTTTTACCAACTGTTGTTCTTTTCTGAC